>JASDQU010739133.1:19524-30269 GCA_032191745.1 Picea mariana
CTTCCACTCACATCTGTGAGATCTGGAAGAGTATATTCCCTCAGAAAGTAAAACATCAGCCATGGGCTATCTGTACTATTATTCTCAAACACAGAAGAATAATTGTCCCTAATTTCTAAGCCTGGACCATTCACCTAACTGGGCCATTCCTCCAGCACTAGTCATAGTGCAACCTAGAGAGAATGAGTCTTCCCTAGGGAATGCCCGTCCCTGATTACTGAACCTGGATCATTCCTTTGGAACTAAACATAGTGCAACCTTGATAGAATGAGTCTTCCCTATAGAATGACTCTCCAGACCATTTCCTACTGGAAATGACTATCTTGCACCAACCTCCAAGACAGACCATTGTTCAAAATTGCTCACAACTGTGAACTTCGAAAGAATGACTGCCCGACGAGGTAGACCATTCTACTTGATCACTACTGAGAGTGACTGCCAAGAAGAATTACTATCCTAGACCATTCCCCCACACTGGCCACAAGGGGAATCACTGTCTAGGGTACATCAACAATCTATCAAACCATTTTCATTACGAAAATGATTGTTCGATCTGGACCATTTTCCGAAATGGAAAATGCCTGTCAGTTAGAAATATCAAACCACTTTCTGAATTGGAAAGGAGCTTCTCATCCTAGACCATTTTTCAAACTGAAAAATAATTTTCCATCAATCAATAACACATTAGTGTTACCTCCCAACCTGGGAGTAATATCTTCATTTTTCAATAAAGAAGTCGTCTCCACGAGCCCCAACTTGTTTCTTAAGTACGTAAACTTTTTCATCTTGTACATAGGCTTTACCAAAATATATGCTATCTTCTCATCTATGGAGATATATTGGAGAACCACTTCTCTTTTCTGGACTTCATAATGGAGAATGTAATGCTTTATCTCAATGTACTACAGTCTGTCATGGAACGCTGGTTTTCTCTGAAGGCTTCATATAGATATGATCATTACAATATATCATGGTTGAATTCAACACCTCTGTTTTCTACTAGCTCATGACATCATGGGAAGACTCAAACTGAAACATATCCAAGTAGCAATTCTTTTTTCATCATGAGAGTTTGTCATGGATTAGAAATCCATCATCCTAGACTTCTGAGTAACTATTCTCATACACTATCTCTGTCATAGAAATTTTTTCACCATGCTTTTGTTGTATATGAGATACTTTGCATAAAGTTGTTTGAATCCGTACAAGGTCTTCTTGTATCTACATACAAGGTTCTCTTTCTAGTATACCTCAAGACCTTGAGATTTCTTTACATAAGCTTCTTCCTCAAATGCTCTATTGGGAGAATAATATTTTACAACCAACTGATGTAAACTTCAATCCATGGATACTGCAAGAGATATAATAGCTCAGATAGAGGTATATCTAGTTTACAGGAACAATTTGTTATCATAGTCTTCTCCTCCTTCTAGAAGAACCTTTAGTTCTAAAACTTGCAATGCTTCCATTCATAACCCCTTTTCACGATTTCTTACATATATTGTTCTTCATCATAACTTCTATTTCTTTTGTTTGATTGCTTCTAGTGGGTTCAAACCAAGATGGTATTCTTGTGATTCTCGATATAATAACTGGTTGTTTTAGGTTTTGTTTCTCTCTTGGAATCTTCATGTTCTTCCTCATGTTTCTCTTTAGCTCTTGGGTCCATGGAGTTTTCTATAGATTCCATTCCCTGAAGATTCCAAATTTTTCCTTTCATCATAGGATCATGGATTTAGATGGTCAACCAAGGATACTTTAAGGCTTATTTTCGAAGAAGACTTCTTCTAAAGTCAAACTGAGCACATGTTGCTTTTCATGGCTGCTACTTTCAATGGGAACATGGATAGATACTTCATAATCCTCAATGGATCATATTATTTCGGATTATCTCCCTCCTAATTCTTGCTTCATGCATGAATGCATTCTCTTCTTTTGGAGTTTTGTAATCATATCCCTCCATATAAGATAGTCCATGCTTTCGTCTGCATTCTTATTGCCTTTTGCAAAGTGTCACAAGTCTTTTTCCAATTTCCTCTTGATTGCTGACTTCTTTCTGTTTTGACTTCTTCTGGGTCTCTTCAAGTGTGATTCTGATTTTGGCTCATCTAGAAGTTGTCACTTATAGCTTGTCTTAGAAGAAAAAGTATGTTTTATCTTGCTTAGCCTTCTTTGAGGGCTCCCTTTCGTCGGCAACTGATGCTTCGTGTGTTTCCTTTCTTTTCTTTAACTCGGGACAATGATTCTTGTAGTGACCATATTTTCGACAGTTGAAGCATTGTATTTTTGACATATCTTTCTCTTGATTTGGTTTCTTCCTTGAGTCAAACTTCTTCTTATTCTTGAATTTCTTGAACTTTGTTGTGTAGGCTTGATCATCATTTTTCCTTTGGAATTTCTCTTTTGCACTAGTCCGTGATTCTTCTTATGCACAACAAGTCCAAAGTTCTTCAAATGTGAGATACTCCTTCCTTGTGTTGATGCTTGCGACAAATGCATCCCTGTCTTGGGAATACCATTGAGTACTATATTTACCAATTCCTTCTCTGAAATGATTTCTTCAACAAATTGTAGTTGATCTCTTAACTGAGATATTCTCACAAAGTATGATGCTATGTTGTCATCATCATTCATTTTCATGTCACAGAGCTCATTCTTCATACTTATTATTTTTCCAATGTTTCTGACTGACAAGAGGTTCGTTAGGACATTGTACATCTTCCTAGACAAGTCAAGATGAGAGATGTAGGGTATCAAGTGGTATATTTACAGAGTCCACTATGATACTCGTGGCATTGATGTCACTGTCCTTGAACTTCTCCCTAATTACAACGTTCTAAGGTTCCTTCTCTTTTCCTTCTTCAA
Source organism: Picea mariana (assembly GCA_032191745.1). Lineage (NCBI taxonomy): Eukaryota > Viridiplantae > Streptophyta > Pinopsida > Pinales > Pinaceae > Picea > Picea mariana. The sequence continues at coordinate 22,390 of JASDQU010739133.1, forward strand.
ACTGTGGTTCCACGCTCTTTCCTTTCACAATATCCAACACTTTATTCTCGGAAAGGATGCGGTCAATCCTTGTCTACCATGATATAAAGTTAGAAGCCCCTTCTAACTTTTTTTTTGACTTCATAGAGTAAGTCATGATTTCTTTGACTTGGTCAACCTTTGACTTTGACCAAAAAATCAAACTTGGTGTCTTAGCTTGCTGAGAGTACCAGGAGGTGTGTTGGGTTAGGGCACACTAGGATATCCATAAATTAGGTCAATATCTTCACTTAAGGTGCCTCAACAAGAGGGTTAGGGTTTCGTTGTTGTAGTAAAAACTGACTGCAACTGCAACTGAGAAAAATCCTCCCAATCTATCTTCCAACGGTTAGACTGTCCGAAGATAGTGTGGGCCCATAACCTATTATAAATAATAGGTGTGCTCGTTTAACCATGGATAATATAGTAATATTTTCACCCAACCATAGGCCAAAGCCACCCCCGAGCACCTTAACATTGACAGAGAATAACTCTAGATGAAAACCCTAGGACTAATAGCCAATCCAGGTAGCATACCTCTCTCCAGGGCTAGCGCACCAAGCAAGAATAGCCAATGGCCAAGAATAAATTCCAAACCATAAGAGAAAGTCCAAGCCAAAACCAAAATTTGCCAATTGCAGCAACAACAACTACAATTCCTCTCCAAACTTGTGCACCACTGGCCTTATGCAGCTGTGAGAGGTGAGGTGACAAATAATCTCTAGATCCCTCTTATTTATAGTCTTCCAAGTGACCTAACTGGGTTGAATTCTACTTTTGCAGGATAATAACTCAATAATAAATATTATCTTGAGCCGACTTGCCTCCTGGGGTTATTATCTAATGTTTTAGGGTTTCTCTTGCTTCCCATAATATTCTATTCTTGTGAGGGTTACACATGGAGGTTAATAGCTTATGCAACTACCATAATATCAAAATTCAGTCCAAAGAGTCATGAAGGTTCATGAGCGCATGGTTCATTGGGGTGTGTCGGTCTGTAAAGGGGCACATCGGTTCGTTTATGTGCATTGGTATGCGAAGGGGAACAACACAAAAAGGATAGGATGATTTGAAAAAGGAGACACTTGGAGTCCATATAATAATACAAGGCACACAACCAAGAAGGAAGAAGTAAGTGAGAAAATCATGAGACATAGAATTCGTTCCGAGGTGGGTGCAAAACTGGGGCACATTGCATGCTAAGGAAAGAAGGTGTGATGGAGGAGTCTTGGTGTGATGAATCTGTTAAGTATGAAAAGTTCTATTGTATGAGGTTAGTTGTGAGACTCTTCTTTTGTTTGTAACTAGGAGAGTCATGCCCTTTATTCATTGTATTATATTGTATTGAATCTTTTTCATAATATAAGAAAGGAAGCTAGGTATTAGGCACCGCTGGTGCCACCCGTACTATATATATGTTTCTTATGTTTGCATGTTTTTCCATTGTATACCAGGATGACTAAGTGTTAAAGAATGTTAACAATTGTCTAATTATACATGTGGGTTGAAAAGAGAATCTATATTGTGTAACTATATGAAGCATGATTAGAAACATCAATCCTAGGATGAACATTGTGGCGTTTCAATTTTGAATATTAGATTGTCTCTTTCCTATGCATGCTTTTCCATGGTATTGAATTCATGACCGAAGCTAAGGGGATGATCTCCACTAATGGAAATAGTTGAGCTAACTTAATGAAAATATCTACATATTTTTCACAATTCAATTCAAGGATACTACTAAGAAATCTACATTGACCATGGACAAATTTCAGGTCAACCATTGAGTTTTGTTTTCTTCATATTATTATTCATGATGATTAAAAAAAATGATTATCCTTGGTAATTTTGATATAAGTGTTGGAAATAAATGAATAAATGTAATTGATGGTTGATTCTTACAGAGTTTTTAATAAATTTTGAGGTCGGTAGATGATTGATAGTGTCTATTAGGTAAGTGGAAATAAGAAAACTTGGATAGATAAGTATGTTGTCAATTCAGATCCAAATTTTAATGGATTTGTTGATCTATAGAAAGCCTATATATACGCATGTATATTTCCTTTTTTCAATACAATAAGTAGAGAGATGACTCTTTTTTCATATAGTTCCATTTTCTATATGTGTTTAATTTTTGTTTTGGTATTAGAGCTTGGTGTGAGAGGTCATGATGAAGAAGTGTTTTGTGATAAGTGTAGACAATAGTCGTGAGAGTGATAGAAGCCGCCGTGGAGTGATAGAGTCATTAGTTAATGTCAGGATATGTGTGTCACCTAGAGGACACACTTTTGTCTATGCATTCAATGTGTTGAATGGTATGCTTGTAATGACATTGTGAAAATTGTCATGCAAATAAATTTGTCTTATTATTTCTACTTAGCCATGTCAAATATAATGAATTCTTATATAAATGAAGAAAACAAGTTATATGGATTAAATTATATAAATTTGAAGTTTAATATGAAAACTTTGTTGGAAGGATACAATGCATGGGAAATTGTGAGTGGAATTGGAGCTAAACTACCTACTATTGCAGCCTCAATTCAAGATTTTATGAAAAGAGAAATTGAGGCAAAGGTTTAGTTGGGAATATCTATAAAATACATTATCATTTGTCATATAAGGGAATGCAAGACATGAAGTGAGACGTGGGACTCATTAAAAKGTTTGTATGAAACAATAAATACAAATATAGTGATATTTTTGAAGATAAAGTTTCTTTCAATTAAAATGGAAGAAAATTAAAACATTATTTATTTTCTATAGAGAATTAAATATTTAAAACATAAATTGGGTGATATTAGAGAGGAAATATCAATTAATGATCTAGTTATTGTAACATTAAATGGTTTGTTGCATGAATATCACGTATTTATCATTAGAATTGTAGAAAGAGAGAAAAATTCTTTGTTTGATGACTTAAAAACCATCGTTATGCAAGAGGAGGAAAGGATTAAGAGTGATGACAACATATTTCAAAATTAAAATTTGGCTTTGATGGCTAAAGGAAAGAATCCATACAAAGGAAAGCCATGGTTAAAGATCAGAGGGAAACTCGACATGATATTGTATCAAGGTGGGGTTTCATCAGAGATAGCTATCGGTGTGAAGAAGAATGGTACAAGTAACTATTCTAGTAATTTTGGACACTATTATTATGAATGTAAGAAAAGGAGGTTTAATGAGTCCAAATATAGAAGAAAAGAACGCAACTTTGTTGATAGAGAAGCAGAGGTAAGTGATGACCTCAGAAATCTAAGTTGTTTATTTCATATGTAGCCCTCTCAACAAAAACATAAGTTTCTAATGCACGGTTCATAGATTCAAGAGCATCTATTCATATGATGTGTAATAGATATTGGTTTAAAACCTATCATGAGAAAACTRGTGCTGCTAAAATATATCTAGGCRATGACAAATATTATGAAATAAAGGGTTATGATTAAGTGTTTGTAAATTTTTCAAATGGTCRWGTGAAAATGAARAAAAAATGTAATTTATCTATGAGTGATTAAGAAAAATCTAATCTATGWTTCAACAATCATAAATCAAGGTTTAAAGTTGAATTTGTGAAGACAAGTTTTCAAGTGAAGGGTATGCAAGATCACTATAGTCATAGAAAAAACAATCGTACTAGGAGGCCTATACAMACTTGATGTTATTATTGAGAGTCATCAATATTTGTTATTTTCAATAGTGTATAAAGAAGAACTATGGCACTTAAGGTATGGATATTTAAATCTCAAATATCTAGTTTTACTTCAAAGAAAATATGTTGTGAGAGGTATTCCAATTTTTAAGACTAGGCATGTTGAATGTGATGGTTGTGCATTAGGAAAACAAAATATGAACGACTTTCCAATGAAGATAGATGAATGAAAAATATATTTTCTTGAATTAGTGCATACTAATGTGTGTGGGTTAATGCAAGCTAAATCACTTTGAGGAGATTCTTATTTTCTTATATTTATTGATGATAGAATGAGGTTCGCATGGGTCCATTTCAAAACAAAACAAAGAAAAGTGATGTTCTTGAATACTTCAAAGAGTTCAGAAATGTAGTTGAAAATAAGAGAAGTAGATATATCAAGATTTTTTCACCATATTAAGGGGGTGAATACTCTTGAGGAGAATTTTAGGTTATTGCTGCAAATTAAATTAGATTCCACCAAATCCCATGGTTGATCAACTCAACAACTTCAGAAGCAATGGCGCCGTATACTTGGAAATCCGGGAAGCATCTAATAATGATTCGAATGTCGCGCTCTTGACTACAAATTTTAGGGTGACATGAATATTGAGGTTTTGGGTTATTTGGATCGGCATATTTCGCACCTGCATGCCACCTATGGCATCCGTAGTGGCCACATATACAATTGAAGTGGTCATTCAAGGAGTGATTCTCACAACCCTCTATTGTTCTGCTCAGCAATTGAAGCCCCAATTGAAGTGGTCATTCAAGGAGTGATTCTCACAACCCTCTATTGTTCTGCTCAGCAATTGAAGCCCCAGCCAACATGGTGTAGTGAGGGATGGTCTACTACTCCACTCAATCTGTCAGCCATTGCCTCTACAGGAGTCATTTACGCCATTCTCCGTAAATCTGTTCAGCAGTTCCACCTCCTCCACTCGCAGTATTGACCATATTAAGGGGGTGAATACTCTTCAGGAGAATTCTTAAATTACTGCAAGGACAATGTAATTTAGAAACAATGCATGGTTCCACATACCCCTTAGCAAAATGGTGTGGTTGAGAGGAGGAAAAGAACTATAGTAGAGTGTGCGAGAAGCATCTCAAAGTTAATAATCTCCATCATAGTTTGTGGGTTGAAGTTTTAAGTATAATTATGTATTTACAAAATAGAATTACAACCCAGATTTTAGAGCATTAAAATCATGAATCATTTAATGGATATAAATCATGTGTTAACAATTTTAAAGTTTTGGGGGAGTAAAGCATTTTCCCACATTCCAAAAGAAAATAGAAGGAAACTTGATACAAAGTTATTCAAATTTATTTTCTATATGTGTTAACAATTTTAGAGTTTTGGGGGAGTAAAGCATTTTCCCACATCCCAAAAGAAAATAGAAGGAAACTGGATACAAAGTTATTCAAATTTATTTTCATTGGTTGTTTTGCTAGCCCTAAAGTTTACAAAATGTGTGATCTTATTACTCATTAATTATTTGCATGTAGGGATGTTAAATTTCATGAGTATGTAGATGATCATAGTCTAGATGTATGGAAACTTATTGAATAAGGAGTTGAAAGTGAAAAAGAAGAAGAAAATGAATATCAACAAGATGATGTTGAATCTCAAAGTGGTATTGAAGCTAGAACTAACATAAGTACACCAAGAAAGAGTGGAGCTACTCCACCAACTAGAGAGTGACTACGAAGATCAACAAGGAAAATCAAGACACCAATCAGGTATAAATATTATTCTTTGATGTATCAAGTCCTGTGTGTTGAAGAACCTTTCAATTTTGAGAAAGAAAGGGATCATAAAGAATGGATGAAGTCTATGGAGGAGGAATATAATTCCATTGTGAAAAATTAAAATTGGAAAGTAACTAAACTACCTGATAATAAAGTTCCTATAGGGTGAAAATGGGTGTACAAATCTAAATTCAATGTTAAAGCTAGATTGGTTGCAAAAGGATATTCACAAAAGCAAGGAATTGATTATGAGGACACATTTTCACCTGTAGCTAAAATGAACACCATTAGACTTATGATTTCATTAGTTAATAAGAAAAAATAGGACATACATCAAATGGATGTCAAGTTAGCATTTTGGAATTGTGAATTAAAGGAAGAAGTGTACCTTGTTCAACCAGAAGATTATGTAAAGAAAAGAAATGAACATTTTGTATGGAAGTTAAAGAAATCATTATATGGTCCCAAACAAGCTTCGATACCATGGTATATAAAAATTGATAACTTGTTCGTTTAGCAAGGATTCAAAAAGGTAAGAGTTCAATCCAAATATTCACATAAAGAAATATGAACATAGGAATGTTGTTTTGATTTCATTGTATTTTGATGATTTAATCATAATAGGAAGTGGTACAAGTTTGATTGATGAAATCAAAATATAATTATCATGGGAATTTGAAATGAAGAATGTTGGATAAATGCATTACTATTTCGACATTGAGGTGTGAAGGTAACATGATAAAACTTTGATAACTCAAAGTAAGTCTGCAAAGGAAATTATGAAAAGATTCAATATGAATGACTACAAACTAGTGTTTACTCCATTAGAACAAAATGATAAGAATTACATTGATGATGATACAAAAGAAGTAAATGGTACTTCATATGAATTGCTAGTGGGAAGTTTAAATTACTTAACCACAAAAAAATACGATATTATATATTTAGTCAATTCATGTCTAAGCCACATGAAAGTCATTGGAAAGATGCTAAGAGAGTGATGCAATACCTAAAAGGAACTAATGATTTTGGTATTGAATACACTAATAATTTGAATGTTCAATTGACAAGTTATTGAGATTCTTATTGAGAAAGAGATCCAAATGATAGAAAAACAAACATTAGATATGCATTGACTATAGTACTTTCTATTTGAGATTCTTATTGAGAAAGGGATCCAAATGATAGAAAATCAACCACTAGATATGCATTGAGTATAATATTTTATATTGTGTCTTGCAGTAGTAAGAAGAATCCAATTGTTTCATTGTCATCTTTTGAAGTCGAGTACAAAGCATTGTGCATCGAGTACAAAGCATTGTGCAGTGTTACATGTGAAGCAATTTGGCTACAGTACATTCTTCAAGACATGGGAGAAAGGAAAGGAAATGAGTACCTTTATCAAGTGTGAAAATTAAATCTGAATGAAATTAGAAAATAATCTAATTTATCATGCAAAACCAAAACACTTTGAAACTCATCATCATATGGTAAGAGAAAAGACTCAATTAAAAGAAATTGATTTGATATATTATCACATAAATGAGAATATGGCTAATATATTCACTAAATATTAAAATTTTAATGCTTAAAGTATCATAGATAAATCATTTCTCGAGGAATATTATAAATAAATGAAGAAACTTAATTGTTGGTAGATTGTTACCATGTTGCCAGTAGATTTTGAGGTGGCTAGATAATTGATAAATATGTTAGATAAGTGTTAGTAAAAAAAACCAGTTAGAAAAGCATGTGTTTAATTTAAATCTAGTTTTTAAAGAAAGATAATTGATAAATCTCTTAGATAAGTGTTATTAAGAAAAATCAGTTAGAAAAACATGTGTCCAATTTAAATGAGTTTTTGTGGAGTACTGCTGTACCAAAGATAGAATCCATTTTTTGTTCCTCCGTTTAATGGGCAATATCTTGATGAGTTTGGGCGAGGCTAGCACAAATCCAGACGGGCAATACCATATCTTGACAAAATTGGGTAAGGCAAATACAAATATAGCAACATGCTCATCAATCCTCAACCAAAACTGGTTGATATGCCTATTTAAAAAAAAAATCTTCAATCAAATCCCTTGTTGAACGATGTTAAGTGCAAACATGTCATATTTGATCCTACTAAGAGAGAGTTGTATTTGTCATCCAATTTATTTGTTGTAGCTCAATTCAGTTTACTTAAGTCAAGTCAGTTAAGATGGATCATATTTGATCCTACTAAGAGAGAGTTGTATTTGTCATCCAATTTATTTGTTGTAGCTCAATTCAGTTTATTTAAGTCAAGTCAGTTAAGATTAATCATGAGACATCACTGCTTAGTTTAATTTTCTCATATCAGTGAAGATGGATCACTTCACCATTTTAGAAGATGGATCACTTCACCATTTTAGATTAAAATTATATATATATATATATA
>JASDQU010739133.1:31645-50583 GCA_032191745.1 Picea mariana
TGAAATACATTATGAGTTTTATGCAAGTGGGGTAGCAGTACGAGACGATAGGCAATGGGTCCAATTTTCTCTTGGATCCTGAATGGTCCTATAAATTGAGGTGACAACTTTGTCCTCTTCCCGAACCGTATGGTACTCTTATTAGGCCTGATACGAATGAAAACCTGGTCTCCGAATTCATAACTTCGGGTGGTCCTGTGTGCATCCGCATAGCTTTTCTGCCTATCCTGTGCTTCCTTTAGTCTTTGCCTAATCTGAATCACCCGTTCCTCCATTTCTTGAATCAATTCTGGCCCAACTATTACTCAGTCTTCTAGTCTATCCCAACTCAATGGCATTCTGCATGGCCTCCCATACAAAGCTTCGTAGGGTGGCATTCCGATGGAGCTATGATAACTGTTATTGTAGGCAAACTCTACCAAAGGTAGGTACTTCTCCCACTGGGTTTGATTATCCATTACATACATCCTAAGCATGTCTTCCATGACTTCATTTACTCTCTTAGTTTTCCCATCTATTTCAGGATGATAAGTTGTTCTTAAGTTCAACTGAGTCCCCAATGCTGACTCTAAACTTGTCTAAAACCTAGAAGTGAATATGGAGTCCCTATCTGAAATGATCTTCTTAGGTATCCCTTGCAAACGGATAACCTCGCTTACAAACACACGTGCCACATCAATGACATCGTAAGTGTCTCTAACTGGAATAAAATGAGCACTCTTGGTTAACTTATCCACTATCACAAGAATGGCATTGTGTCTATGGGATGTGAGCGACAACCCCACAACAAAATCCATAGAGATGACTTCCCACTTGGACATAGAAACATCATGTGGTTGTAGGAGGCCTGCCGGGTGATGGTGGTCGGCTTTCACTTGTTGACACTCTAGGCATTTAGCGATGAAATGGACTACATCACGCTTCATGCCTACCCAGAAGAAGAGCTTCCTCATATCTGTGTACATCTTCTTCACACCCGAATGTGCACAATAAAGTGCTCTATGGGCTTCCTTCAGTATGATGCTTCGAATATCCCCATTCTCAGGGATGTACATTCTTCCTCGATATCTTAACAATCCGTTTGTTTCTAGACTATATCCTTTGTAGTTTGGATCTAATTGCCTCCCACTCTGGAGATTTGAAGTAACCTTTAAATACCAACTGTCTCGTTGGAGTTGTGTCAACACATGTTCCCTCAGATTGACCTTTAAGGTTACCAAGGAGAAGATATGTGGTCTCCTACTCAAGGCATCTGCGACCACATTTTCCTTTCCCTTGATGTATGAAATATCAAAATCGTACTCACTCATAAAATCACTCCATCGCCTTTTCCTGGCATTCAGATCTCTTTGAGTGAAGAGATGCTTTAAAATTTGATGGTCCGTTTTAAGCTCAAAGTTTCGCCCCACAAGACAGTGCCTCCAAAGTTTCAGAGCTAGCATTACAACTGCCAACTCTAAATCATGAGTCGCTTATAACTCTTCGTGTTTCTTCAACTTCCTTGACGCATAGGCTATCACTCCTCCATCCTGCATTAGCACGACCCCCAAACCTTGCTTCGAGGCATCTGTGCAGACTGTGAAGTCATTTTCCATATCTGGCACTCGTAGAATTGGCGCACTTGTTAGTAAACTCTTAAGCTCAATGAATGCACTATCACACTCTACTGTCCATTCATACCTGACCCCCTTGCGCTGCAAGGTGGTGATGGGTTTTTCTATTTTTGAGAACCCTTCCACAAATCTCCGGTAATAACCTGCTAGCCCCATGAAGCTTCTCACCTCATGGGAATTTTTCGGCACTGGCCATTCCATAATGGCCTTTACCTTTTCTATATCCACAAAGATTCCTTCGTCGGAAATGATATGTCCTAAATAGTGGATCTCTTTCTGGAAGAAGGAACACTTCGATAGCTTCCCATACGATTTTTTCTCTCTAAGGCAGGACAACACTATTCACAAGTGTTCCTCATGTTCTCTTTCATTCTTGGAATAGATGAGGATGTCATCTAGAAAAACTTGTACAAATCAATCTAAGTACTTCTGGAATACACCGTTCATGAGGCTCATGAATACTGCTGGAGCATTGGTCAATCCGAAAGGTACTACAACAAACTCGTAATGTCCAAACCGAGTTCGAAAGGCATTTTTTGGGATATCACCTTCCTTAATCCTTAACTGATGATACCCTGATCGCAAATCAATCTTTGAGAATACGACTGCTCCTTTCATTTGATCGAAAAGGTCATCTATTCGCTGCATTGGGTACCTATTTTTCACTGTAACATGGTTCAAGTCCCTGTAGTCTATACACAGTCGTAAGGATCCGTCCTTCTTCTTTACAAAAATTACCAGTGCGCCCCAAGGTGAGACACTAGGCCTTATTAGCCCTAATTCTAGTAACTCTTTCAACTGCATTTGCAACTCACAAAGTTATGGCGCTGTCATCCGATACGGAGTTTTGGAAATTGGTTCTGCACCAAGTTTTAGCTCAATGGTAAAATCAAGCTTCCTCTCAAGAGGTAACCCTAGTAACTTGTTCAGAAAAACATCCTGAAATTCTGACAATATCGAGTACTGATCCAATGAGGGTCCCTTCCTTTCATTCACTGCTTCCACTACATAAAGTCAACACCCTTGCCTCAAGCATCGCTTAACCTTGATAATTGATATAAAGTGTAACGACACTTTTCTTTGTACACCCTGGATCTCTACTAGTCTTCCTTCATCATCGACACAAAACACCCTCTTTATGAAACAATCTACCAAAACTCGATGAGATGCTAACCAATCCATTCCAATGATTAGCTCATACGCCCCAAGAGCAGTGACATATACCTTCAACCTGGTAGTACACACTCCCAGGTCTACTATACAATTATCAACACTAGGTCCTACTGCTTGTTTTTCCCCCGAAGCCATCTCAACTTGTTTAAAGTCATCATGCTCGTAGGCTACCAACCCAATCTTTTCTAATGCAAATGGTGAAATGAAACTATATGTCGCACTAGAATCAAACACAATCTTGACATTGATATGATTTAGCGTACCTGATGACTCCACCACTGTGGATTGATGTTCGTCCTAGTGATTATTAACCACTGCGTAAATCTGGTGGCTGCTACTTTCTCTCCCCATCGGTGCCTTTCCTTCTCTATGCACGAACCCTGATTGTAACTCTGGGTAGTTGCGCTAGTAATTGGGTCCTCCGCACCCCCAAAAGGTAACACGAGATTGAACCTATGCATTGTTATGTGACTGCCTCTGAAATGAGTTCCTTCCCCTAAAACCCCTACCCCTACTAGTTGTTCCCTGAGATGGTCGTGGACCTATCTGCACTGTTGGTGATGAACGAGATGCTGCACTCGTTGCCATTGAAATCCCTGCAGCTACTATCCTTGGCACGACTCTATTACCATATGGCGGTGGCCTTGAGCCCCCTCCCCTAGGAAATGTCCTCGGGGCCTTCCCTACAAATCCAGGATGATGCAGAAATGTCGGTCTTGTACCCCCGGTTAAGTTCATGTGTTCTTCCGCATAATGTGCATTTTCCACCGCCTCCACTATTGAAGATGGCTTCCACATCTGCACCATAGCTCTTATCTTAGGGTTCAATCCATAGACGAAGCACTCTGCATGTCGTTGGTCATTGTCTATATACGAAACATATTTGACCAGTTCCATAAACCTGATCTCATATTCTTCTACAGTTCTGTTTCCCTGTACTAAGGCATGAAATTCCCCTACCTGTTGTTCCTCGTAGTATGCTGGTAGATATTTCCTTCGGAACCTCTCCTCGAAAAGTTCCCAAGATACTGTGTCTGGGGTAAGGTGCAGTTGTCTTTCTAGGTTGCCCCACCAGTTCAAGGCGCTGTCTCTTAACTGAAAAATTGTGATCTTCGCCTTTGAGTTGGACGCATAGTCCCTTAAGGAAAAATGCCTTGTCATGCCTTCCAAACATGATTCCGCGCATTCACTGGCACGACCCCCGACAAACTCCAGAAGTTTGATCTTTTGCAATTCTCGCGTGATGTCTTCAGGTGGAGGTCCTCCCCCTGAATCCCTTGACGCTTTTGGATTACCCATTCTAGACGGTGGAAGTTCCACTTCAGTCCCTACCGGTTGTCGCCCCTTTAAAGTCTCGTTAATGGCTTCCAATGAGCGCAATATGAGGGATAGTTCGGGCAATGGTGGTGGTGGCACTGATGGTGTTGGTGGTGCTTGCGACGACGCTCCCCTGCCTCGATTCCCTCGAGTCCTAACCATCCTGTATTCTTTGACCTGCATCAACCAAATTTGTCAGTGTGAGTTCCAGGATGTTTCAAATTGGTGCTACTTAAACTTAGAAATAGGGTTAGGTGTAAGTTTTCTTTACTTGTCTATAAACAGACATTACTCCATTAGGGGATTGGCTAGGTTAGGGTTAGGATTAAGCGTCTAAGCTTGATTTCTTCACCCCTACGAAAAGAACTATTGGTTCCCTTGCCCTATAGCTATGCTAGCCTTGCGCCTTACTCATCACTTCCTATGCTTACTCTCCTAGTGCATATGCCACCTCCTTCCTGCTTGTCCTAGTCTAAGCCCTTTTAACGTTTCACTTACAACTTGATTAAAGTGACTTCCGACCTTATGTTTATTAATTTACGCCGAAAGGTGTACACCTATTGACAATGGGCACAATTAATGATCTTTTAATCTTATTTAACCTTAAACCCTTATCTGATGGCTATGCATTGAAGATGCTGGCATATCCTTAGTCGTCCTCCAAAATCAATGGGTTAGATTTATTGTTCATAACTTTCTTTCATTTATCAAGGCATCCGTTAACATGTTTACTTTTTAACATTTACCTAATCACATTAAAAAAAAATTGTTGTAAGGATATATAATTACCACGTTTAAATGATTAAATAGGATTAAACTATGGCATCTAAATAATTGTCCACAACTGCCAGCCACGTTTCGGCGTTCACCAACGCTATGTACCTTTCGGCGTTAACCAGCCGCCAACCACTTTGCGGCTGTGCTAGTTTATTAAAAACTAATAATCTAGACTAAACTTAATCCTAAGCTTCAAGCGCCTTAATCAACACACATACATTTTTTTTCCAAGGCACATACATGGTGCATTGGTGTTTGGTTGTTCCCTAAGGTTTAGGTAGTGGGTGGTCTTGGGTTCAAAACCCGTTTGCTCTGGAAAAATTTTAATCTAACCCAAATTTAATCTAATCCCTAACATCATTAATTAACTTTAATGTAAATTAACCTTACACTAAATAAAACAATTAATTTAAAATTATTATTACACTAATTTAACCTAAATTAACTTTAATTTAATTTAAATTAACTTGACCTTAATTATAACAAAAACATAAAAAAAAAATCAAAATAATTTAAAAAAAGAGTGCAGCCACGCATGGATTCCACGTGCCCGCCTTGCTTCCTACCTAACCCTAAAACCCTACACCTGCCAGCTCTTCGAACCCTACGCATCCTTCCTCCTCCGCCTCCTTCTCATCCACCGAGACCTTCTTTGCATCATGTTAATGACAACGTCTTAGTCTCTCCAATCTCCCTTCTCCATTACCTCCACAATTTCATCTTCGCAGTTCAGACGAAAAATTCCCCTTCTTGGTCATTTCAGCTTCAAAGTTGTTGTATGCCCAAGTGGGTTATTTGCGAAAGAGAATTCTAGTCATACTGGAAGAAGGCATAGAGCCGGATTCAAACGAAGAAGCAACACTGCATTGCAATGCATTGCTAGTCATGGACCAATTGGCAGCACAGGAGGTCAGGCCACCATAACTTGTATTTTTCATTTTTTTGGAATGTATTAACATAGAGCTGGTTGGATCAGTCCACACTGTTTTAAGAATTAGGGTCATTCCGCAAAGGCTAATAATTCGTTTAGGTTGATTGAAGTGAAATATCTGGAATATAACAAATTAAACTAAATCCCAAATGTGTTTCCAAAGTACTTCAGGAGCTACTGTGGGAGACTATTAAAAGATGCAGAATTTAGTTAAACTTACTTGACTTTAGCCATAATAGAAGTGTTTTTTTTTTTAAATCTTCTAGGACAAGTAAAAGAAACCACTTATATATCACTGAAGCAATGAAATTATAGGCGAGATGATATGTCAACAAAATTTTCAATCTGATTCTCGAAGCCTAGAAGAAATAAGCAATCCAAAATGTCCTAAAACCTATCACCAGTAAAATTATCATATACTTCCAGAAAATATTCCAAAAACAAATCTATCTTAGCTTTATCCACCTTAAACGTATTCATTAATAGCCCTAAAATAACCCAATTATATCTACTTCCATTACAGATCGTACTCGCAGATTTAAAACCCTTTTTCAGGAACCTTGAAACTTGATGTCTAGGAGCCCAAATATATGAAACTGTTAGATCCCGAGTCTTCCTGAATATAACAAGAAAAAATAGAAACTGCAGTCTGAAATAGTAAACTAGAGGAGACCAATGTCTCGGAACTAGTGAGAGAGCCACGATTCACATACTCCATCAATTCAAGGGTTTCACGCGGCAATGGTGATCCGTTTCTTCTACTTCACCATGCTCATTCATGTGGATGTAGCCGTCGGTGGTAAGTTCGAACCCCTCCGCATGCTCAGGCTCTTCATTTTGTATCCTTGTTACCCATGTGGAGTCGATTTTATGTACATAATCTAATAATTTTGTGTAAAGATAGAGCATTTGAGAGTGCCTGGAAATCTCATTATTTTAGCTCTAATCATATAGAGTTAACGAGAATATCACGGAAACATTTGAAATTCAACATTAATTGTATCTGATGCTATGTGAATTATTTTCATAGCTTCCAATTCTGTGTTTCCTTAAATTGAATTGAATGTATTTTACAAAATGACGTAGAAATCTCCGAAACTTCATAGTAATTGTTGAAACTGCCACATCATGTAGCTACAGACTGCCTTCGATGGTCGAAGATAAACAAAACAATTTAGGGCTGGTTAAGAGAAAGGAATTGGCAAGAATATAATGTTGACACCATCGTCTATAATTAAACACTCCAACGAACTACTAATGAATAAACTTACTTGGAACCCCATGCAACTCCTGATGTCGGAACTCCGTGTATTTTCTCAAAAGAAAGATTTTCCATCTCTTCCACTATTGGAAACATAAATCTATAACTTGGCTGGGGCCACATACTCACCTAAGCACAACGTTCTCGTGCCTTAGTCATAATCCCCTACATATACTTGGAGGACATCAAAGACTCTTCTTTTGTCCACCTTTTAATTTTGTTAGGTCCATCCACACTCTCGTGGTTTCTCCCTAAAACAACACATTGCTGTCAGTAGAGGCAACCCAGTTTATTTAATTGAAAATATTATTCTTGAGTAGGTTTGCAGCCCTTATCCAACAATCTTAGGCAAGCATTTACTACGCATCCCTTTTGTCTTTGAATTGTTGGTTGATTTCGATGGCATTAATTTGTGCTTTCAAATAATGTTTGAATGTCACTTGAAACAACTTGAATACTACTCTTTTTTATCTTCAAGTAGAGCGGTTATAAAGCAACATTGAACCACTATTGCAGGCTGTGCTATTTGGCATAATTCAGATGTAACAACCCTAGTAGCATTCATATATCGCTTGTTTTACTTTGGTAAATTTGTTTTTATATTTTCAATAAGTATTTCTTTTATATTTTCAATATGTATTTCTTTTATATTTATATTTGTGTTAAAATTTTTGTGTTTGGTTTGCAGGTTAGGCGGAGCTGGAGTTGGAGCTGGGAACATGGCCCTCAAGGCCCAAATTTATATTTACCCTAATACATTTATTTAGGGATTTACTATAATTAAATAGGATTGTTTATTTAAATTTATGGGTGGGTAGGTAGGCCCTTGGTTCCAGATTTTGAACCAGGGCTCTGATACCATGTGTAGTGGCCATATAATTAACATCAATTAATTCTACAACATAATAGTAAAATTCAACAATTTCTTTATATGAGCACATTCACATATAAATTTATCAACACATAATAAAATTTTATAGCAAAATGAAACAACTACACAATTTAAATTACCTGGGTCTGATGCTAAACCTCCATTTGTTCGCTTGCCTTGTTGACCACTGCTGCACTGTGTAAACACTGCCCAAAACCTAGTTCCACCCTACCAACTAGGTAACTTCCTAGCTCCAGGATATCATATGGATATCCTGGCCTCCGTGCCCAAAACCTCCAACAAACCGGTGCCTGTACTAATCCTGTATTGATCCAATCCGACTCCAAAACTCAACTCCTCTTTGCAAATCCCCGAGAGCCCCAAAAATCAATCCCCCTCTCTCTGATTATTAAGTAAAAAATAATTAGGGGATTAATCGTCTTAATATGGTATTAATTAAACAAGATAGGTATAATAATACTAATTAAATAATTATTAATTAATTAATGGTTGCAATTTGATTAATTAACTACCTATTACATTTAATAACATGAGTATTAAATTTAATAGATTAATAAGTTATATTGTTTAAATTAAAAGGTTATGTACACGAAAAGGGATAACTTATTAATTACGAGAGGATGAAATAATAAAGGAAATGATAAGTGGCATTAACGAGGAGTAGGTAAGGAAGTAAATGAATGAGGCAGTGAAGGAAGGATATGGAGGCGGAGGAGGGTTACAAAGGGGATGATCATTTTGACGGGAGGAGCATTCTACGGGGGATTGGGGGGATTGATTTTTGGGGCTCTCGGGGATTTGTAGAGAGGAGTTGAGTTTTGGAGTCGGATTGGATCAGTACAAGCACTGGTTTGTTGGAGGTTTTGGGCACGGGGGCCAGGATATCCATATGATATCCTGGAGCTAGGAAGTTACCTAGTTCGCAGGGTGGAACTAGGTTTTAGGCAGTGTTTACATAGTGAAACAACAGTCAACAAGGCAAGCGAACAAACAGAGGTTTAGCATCAGACCCAGGTAATTTAAATTGTGTATTTGTTTCATTTTGCTATAAAATTTTATTATGTGTTGATAAATTTATATGTGAATGTGCTCATATAAAGAAATTATTGAATTTTACTATTATGTTGTAGAATTAATTGATGTTAATTATATGGCCACTACACATTTTTATTTTTTCCTCATTTCTACACATACTGATCTGGTAACCACAGAGTTGGTGTTGCCCATGAATTATGAAATATGAAGTGGGAGTCGGACCCATCCCTTTGGTTTTCTTAGCTGAACAATTCTAACTCATACAGTTTCAACATTGGACACTCAACAGTTTCACCATGCACTTTCCGACTTGGCCATTCCTTCCTTGCTTGCTCTTCCCTGTGCCCATCACCTTTGCACGTGTGCATAATAACAAATAACATTGATATATATGTGTGTGTGTGTGTGTTCTTTCTCAATCTATAATGCTAATAGGTCATCGTGCAGGCACTGTCTAAGCTGTCATTGATGCATGCAAGGCTCGAGAAGTTCTTCCATCAATGCAATTTTGCGAAGGCTTTTCTTATCCCTTCCCACTCTTAATTTCAAATTCCATGGAATGTCATTCGTACGCCGCCATCTTGATTCCTTCACGAAACCTCCAATCTCTTCCCAGTCTTAATTTCAAATACCATGGAATGTCATTCACACGACGCCATCTTGGTTCGTTTATGAAACCTCCAATACTTAAATGTTCTTAGCCGTAATCGCCACCTTCCCACTTTTAAGTATGTAATAATTAAGCTTTACTTCTAATAGGTCACCATACAACACACATAGATATTGTCATTAATGAGGAGATTTTCCATTCACACGCATTGAAACAATGTTTCCGAGGGGGTTATATTGTCCCCTCCATTTCTTCATTTCAAGCAGCGTTTGGATCAAACCAACGTTTCCATAAACTACTGGCAACAACTCCACACCGGTTCTGTAGAGATACAGTGAACATATTCCTCATGAGCTTCCCATGTAGAAGAAGGGAAAAATAATTGTAGGGGAGGTGGAGCAACCCGAAATTTACAGTGAAAACATGGATCTTGATGCTGATATGGAAAGAATATTCTGCAACCTTGATCAGCCCGGAGACGCAATTCAGCATGCCTTCTCAATGGACATGGTTGATACCAAAATTTTTGACGAGGATGAATCCTTCGTATTCCAGAGTGTTGTTTTTGAAACCAAATCAAAAAATTTAATCATTGAACAAAGGTATGTAAAATACAAGAAAAGAAAACATCGTTTAGAACTTGACCTTGCCAATATGCAGACATCCAATATCTCTCAACTTCACATGGAAACCAAAGATGCTCTTCGTGATTCTGTTGGAGTCATCGAAGCCTAAAATGCTAGACTAAAGAACCTGATTAAGGAATTAGATGAAGCTTTGTTTCCTATGCCATTGCTTGGAAGTTCTTTGGAAATAGCCATGCCTGCAACTGCGTGCACCCTTGCAACAAATCTAAAAGGGTCCTCCAGCTTCCTCGCATCCCGTAGAGGACATGTGGAGAAAAATATCAACAAATGAATGGAACTGATTACTAAGGCCTGACAAACATCACAGAACATGGATTCCTTAGGGAGTAGAGCACATAACTTTCTCCTACTTCTGCAGATGGATTTAAAAAATTAAGAAACTTTCTATGTGCACATGGTCATCCCTTTTTTCTTTCATGTCAACAACATGACATAGATGAGAAGAAGACAACATGATATCCTATCCAATAAATGTCTCACTCAATTAGAAGCATGCTAGAAATAGAAAGTGAAGAACCTGTATCTCATCGTCCAATCATGTGAGCAAGCAATATCAAAGAAAGAAACGTTATTCACAAAGCTCACCAAAATAGACTTAGCAAGAAAGACAAACAACTTCCAGTAACCTAGCTTAATCCTCAACTTGCTGGAGTTAACCAAGCAAGATTTCGATAAACAAGTTGATTATTTGAAGGCCTTGTATTTAGAAAATTTTTACAGGATTCTTGAATATCATGAAGAAGAGGTGGACAACTGGCTAGTCCGGTATTCGGTACAGAATGTAGAGATTCATGAAGCTCTATGTAAACTTTCAATTGATCTAAGCGAATTAGAAAATGAAATTTTCATCATTAAAATCCGCAATGGCATAAACGTCGCCCCCTTGAGAAGCTATATTGAAGAGAACTTGAAGTGGGTCACTGATGAAATCCAACAGGGAAATGCATAAATCCTTTGTTTATCAATCTAGATATTCAAGCAGGCCGCCCACAAAAACCAACAGGGAAACACATGACCAAGAAAACACAAAAATTACTTATATGTACCATCCTTGTAAGTGTATAGTGATAGTCCTTTCTTTATCAATCCAATTATTCCAAGTTTTCTGAGTAGAAATCTATAACCAAAAACTGATCTTCCCATTTCGACTTTTTAGGTATTACATTCTACTGTGTCTGACTTCTTTCCATAGTCCTATTTTTTGTACATATTTCTGTTATGGTCCGCGGGAGCCCCAATCCCAGTCTAGATGACAAACGCATTTACATTTCCAGGGATATGTAACAAACTATTATTTTTTTTCATATATTCCAAATAAAACTATTCTTTTGTCTCCTTATATATTTATGTGTTCCTAGATTTTTATCTTCAGCTATGCTGAATGTGAAGTCATTCTGTTTATTTTATCTGAATTCTCTTTTTTTCCTATGCATATTTTCTCCAGGAATATGTAACACGTTTCATTATTTTTTATATAAATGTCATAAAATTGTGTTCATTAATTTTTTTGTACTCAAACGTATAGAGAGTATGTCAGTTCTAGCATCTTTACCACCTTTCCTTCATACTTTTTCCACAAAGGCCCTTCAAATTAAATTAGTCCACAGGTCCGCTTGTCCATTTGTATATCACAGAACCATGGGTGCTCTTTGTAGGCCATGGAACAACAGACGCCCAATTTTCAGCCCGCCAACTCGACAACCCGCGTTCCAAAAACTGCCTAAGTATGGAATCAAGGCTACGTGCAAGTATGGAATGAGGGCTCTGTGCATGATCTATAAAATCTCATCCTCATACTTTATAAAATTACATATTTTGTATGTATAAAACTAAATATCTACTTTAAAAAATTGCGTATTTGCTATGTATAATTTATGCTCTCCAGGAACCTATAATTTTATACATTTCAATTTCTTGTATCCATGACCCCTGTTTCAAAGAAAACTAATTCGGGAATGCTATTTATTTGGTCCCTTTGTCCACTGCCCTATGTAACAGAGATTGGTACTATATTTTTTGTGTTTTTTTCCACCACTGTATGTAAAACCTATGTAAAAAAAACTAATTCGTGAATGTTAAAATTTTGGGACACGACCCCTTAAAATTCAAATAGTCCATAGGTCCCATTGTCAATTTGTATATCACATAACTCTTGGTGCTATTTGTAGGGTATGGAACAATAGAACCTCGATTTTATGGTCCCCAGCCCAAGAACCCACGATCCAAAAACTGGCTAAGTATGGACTGAGGGCTCCATCCATGCTCTGATTCGGGAATGCCAGTTTTTTTTCCTGCTTTTATGTGTTCCTAGATTTTTATCTTCAACTATGCTCAATGTGAAGTCATTCTATTTATTTTATCTCAATTATCTTTTTTCTGATGCATATTTTCTCCTGCCTAGTCATTTTCAAAATTAAGTATGAGATAAATTACTCACTCAAATTTGAGATATCATATTTCACACACACACACACACACACACACACACACACACACACATATGTTTCTTTAAATTTCCAGGAATATGTAACACGTTTTAGTATTTTTTTTATATAAATGTCATAAAATTGTATTCACTACTTTCTTTCTACTTAAACATATAGAGAGTATGTCATTTCTTGCATCTTTACCACATGTCCTTCATACTGTTTTCCACAAAGGCCCTTAAAATTAAAATAGTTCGCAAGCCCGCTTCTCAATTTGTATATCACGTAACTCTGGCTGCTCTTTGTAGGCCATAGAACAACAGAGGCCCAATTTTCAGCCTGCATCTCGACAACCCGTGATCCAAAAACTTCCTAAGTATGGAATCAGGCCTCTGTGAAAGAATGGAATGAGGACTTTGTCCTTGCTATATAAAATCTCATCCCCATAATTTTTTAAAGTAGATATTTGCTATGTATAGTTTATGGTCTCCACAAACCTAAAATTTCATAAATTTCAATTTATTGTGTCGAGGATCCCTTGTTTTAAAGAAAACTAATTCGGGAATGCTATTTATTTGGTCCTTTTCTCGACCGCCCTATGTAACATACATTGGTACTACACTTTTTGTCCTTTTCTCCACCAGCGTATGTGAAACCTATGTAAAGAAAACTAACTCGTGAATGCTAAATTCTTTGGACACAAGCCCCTTAAAATTCAAATAGTCTGCAAGTCCGATTGCCAATTTGCATATCGTGGAACTGTCGGTGCTAATTGTAGGACATAGAACAACAAAAGCCCGATTTCTAGGTCCCCACCCTGAGAATCCGCAATCCAAAAAATGGCTAAGTCGAGAACCCACTCTTTTAAAGAAACTAATTCGGGAATGCTATTTTTTTCATACTTTTGTCCACCAATCTATGTAACAGACGTCAGTACTATTTTTTTGTTTTTTTGTCCATAAGCATATGTAAAAAGGAAAACTAATTGGGGAATGCTAAACTTGTTTTAATTAATTATAAATGATTTTATTGATAGAAAGATAAGTTATTGAGTTTATTATTTCAATTTCGTTATTCGACATGAGTCCCTTCAAATTCAAATAGTTAGCAAGCTGGATTGTCAATTTGTATATCACGGAACTCTAGGTGTTGTTTGTAGGCCACGAAACAACAAAAGCCCAATTTTCAACCCGCCAGACTGACAACCCGCGGTCCAAAAATTCAAATAGTCCGAAAACAACTTGTCAATTTGTATATCGTGGAACTCTTGGTGCTATTTGTAGCCCACGGAACAACAGAAGCCCAACTTTCAACCCGCAACCCCAACATTTTTCAGCTCTATATATCTACTAAATCAAATTACATATTTTATTTTTGTAGGCCACAAAACAACAGGAGCCTAATTTTCAGCCCAGCAGCACGAGAACCCGCGATCCAAAAATTCAAATAGTCCACAAGACCGCTTGTCAATTTGTATATTGCAGAACTCTCGGTGCTATTTGTAGGCCACAGAACAACATAAGTCCAATTTTCTGCCTGCCAGCCCGACAACCCCCATGTTCTATATATCTACTTAATCAAATTACATATTTGGTATCTATAATTTATGTTGATGCTAGGTTTTTTGTAACATACGTACACCCTTAAATTTGATATTGTCCACGACTCCAATTGTCAATTTGTATGTCGTAGAACTCTGGTTGCTATTTGTAGGGCACAAAACAATAAAGTCTGATTTTCAACTCGCCAACACGATAACCCGCGATCCAAAAAACTGCCAAGTATGGAATCTCTAAATAGTCCACAAGACCGCTTGTCAATTTGTATATCGCATAACTCTCGGTGCTATTTGTAGGCCACAGAACAACATAAGCCCAATTTTCATCCCAACACCCCAACAACCCGGAATGGAGCTTCCCGTGCATGCTCTATATATCTACTTAATCAAATTACATATTTGATATGTATAATTTCTCTTGTCCACGAACCTATAATTTTATATATTTCAATTTCTTTTGTCTAGAAGCCATTGTTTTAAAGAAAACTAATTTGGTATTGCTATTTTTTTTATGATTTTTTCCACGAACCTATGTTACAGACATTGACCCTTGAATCTTAAATAGTCTACAAGTCTGATTTTCAATTTGTTTGTAGCGGAACTCTGGGTGCTATTTGTAGCGCACAGAACAACACAAGCCCAATTTTTTGCTTGCTAGCCCAACAACCCCCATGCCCTATATATCTACTTAATCAAATTACATATTTGGTATCTATAATTTATGCTGATGCTAGTTTTTTTGTAACATATGTACGCCCTTAAATTTGAAATAGTCCACAAATCCAATTGTCAATTTCTATGTCGCGGAACTCTGGGTGTTATTTGTAGGGCATAGAACAACAAAGTCTGATTTTCAGCGTGCCAGCCCGATAACCTGTGATCCAAAAAACTGTCAAATATGGAATCTCTTTCCCATACTTTATAAAAGTACATATTTCATATCTATAAAACAAAATATCTACTTAATAAAATTACAAATTTTATATGTATAATTTATGATATCCAGGAACCTATAACTTGATAAATTTCAATTTCTTTGTATCCACCAGCCCTTGTTTTAAAGAAAACTAATTCTCGAATGCTAATTATTTTGTGTTTCCATGTACTTCAACTTCCTTCCCACCTATCTGTACTCAATCACATTTATTCCCATTCCAACCTGGCAGGGACTACGCTGCCATGCAACACTTTTAGTTTCCCATTCTTTTCAATCAATTTTTTTTGACACATGTTTTAAGTAAACATTTAAAATAAAACTTAATAAACATAAAAAAAAAAGGTTGATTTTGATGAACCTCATGGCTAGAAGTGAGAGAGTTGCATATGAATATGAGCATGTGTATAGTGCTCCATTGGATATAAAGGTTATTACCTCCTTTTTTATAAATCTATATCTTTATTTATTTTTAAGTATTAAATTTTCAAAATATATTATAAATACTTTTTCATAATTTTAAGTTTAAATTATAATTATTATTAGACAAATAGTACTATGGATATTTTTCAAATTGAAGTCAATGCATATCACAATTATAACACATATTTGAACTTAATCGGTTTCCATACATGACCAACCTATTATCATATATTAGCATTCAAAGTGTGCCACCTATATTTTAGGAGAATTTATGTCAATGTCATATTTCTTATAACGATATTCAAAATCAAAATCGCAACAATCCATATGTATATTTCATTTTAAATAAATTTTTTAGTTATTATGTTAAATAAAAGTTTAAATTTAATTAGTTTCTATAAATGACCAGCCTATTATCATATATTAGCATTCAAAGTGTGCCACCTATATTTTAGGTGAATTAATGTCAATGTCATATTTCTTATAATGATATTCAAAATCAAAATTGCAACAATCCATCCACATATATATATATAATTTTAAATAAATTTTATAGTTATTATGTTAGATGAAAGTTTATGTATAAAAATAAAGATAATGGTAATATAGTTATTTGTGATATGAATATAATCATGATATTTAATGATGACAAATAAGAGGCAATTCCTTCTTAGAAGTAAGATTTTGAATTTAATTGTAGTTATAATTAGAAATAGAGAAATTGGTAATAGGGGCATGGAGGTCCTCTATTATGAGAAGGATAAGTGTAAGATAAATGAAAAAAAAACTCAGATATGGAGATGTATATTTAGGAAACTACTCTTTAAAACATTAATACAACTAATAATTTTGTATGGTTGTTTTGTTTGGGCTACATGCATATTCAAAAAATATTGGAAAAAATATTAAAGACTTTTAGTGGAAACATTTAAGGTACTTTTAAAACAAGAGGTATTAAGGAAATGTGTTACATATATTATGAAAACAAAGCATGTGGATAAGAATAGATTACCCAGGTATGCAAAGATTGCATTAAAGGATAAGGATTTTAAGTTGTTATATGTATTATTAAAATAAAGTATATGGATATTATTATTTAAGAATTCAAAGATTGCATTTTAAGATAAGGGTTGATATTACTTGTACATCTTAGCGAGAAAATCACTGTGCATTTATTATTCTTTATTATTATCCTTTTGTTCTCAAATTGCTATTTATGTTCTTTTAAATTGAAAATTTCTAAGTTTAAGATTCTTTTGTTATCCTCCAGGTCTAACTCTATGAGCTTATTAATTTCCTTTTGGATATGTTTGATATCCAATTTGCATTCCATAATATTTGGAGTCAAATTGTTGATTGTTTTTTTCTTGGTTGTTTTTTTCTATTTCTTGTATATGTCTCTTAATATTAAATTTATTATCAAATATTACAACTAACTCACTTTGAAACATTGCTACTAATTCAAATTAAAGTTTGGCTTCTCTCTCTTCTCTACATTTTTCTATTGATTTTAGATATTCATTGAGACTATCTAGAGTTATTTTGTTAGGTCTTCCTATATTAAATTTAGGATTATGTATCGATGGTGAATTACTCACATTGAAAAGAAAAATAAATAAATAAAAAACTTGTGCACACAATTTTTTTTTTTTTTTTTTTAAGTAAGTATCTATATATTACCTTTCAAAAACAAAAATTACAGTATCATTTGACATGCCAAGGTTCTATTTGTGCTGAATTTCATCATAGGGAAACCAGTTCAGCCCGTCTCTCAATAATAAGACCGAAAAATTGAACTATATGAACTAAATCACCCTGTAGGTAAACCAATTCAGTCAAGCCTGTCATGAAAACTAAATGACCAAAATAGAATAACTCTGGAAAATCAAATTGGAAAGACTATGAAAGGTGCCATATAAGACCCAAGATTAATCCTCGAGAAACAAAAATAATTAACAAAACAAAGCGTGTGAGCTTAAACTTGTGCTCATGTTGTCGCTCATGCGGGCTGGTGGTCGCTTTTGTCCATGTCGCTCTTTATCACCACCTGGATACCTGGAGTAAGGATTGCCACTAAATTTTCCAAAGCATAGTTTGCCAGTTATAGAGAGTGCAGGAAGATGAGCATGGTTCTGAGCATAGATTCAATTATTTCCCCTCGCCTGTCGAAGTTTTCCAACCAAAAGCGCAAGTCATCCACATCCTTTCTGATAGAAAAAACCATGTCGTCTGATTCATGACTTAGTAAGCATGAAGCACAATCTGTGCATGTATGAAGCTAGACAGGAGGATGTTCTAAGGAAACAGGGGGTTCCTCCAAAGGGGCAAGGATAGAGAGTGGTGGAAAGGGGATGGAATGTTCAGGTGGCTGCACTGGGGGGACCGTGGCTAGTTGTGAAGAAGAAACCAAATCATGGATTGGGCCAGGAGAAAATCCCAAATAATTATTGTGGAGTTCAAACCATTCCACACGACAAGCCCAAGGCGATGAAAATGGTGGAAGGCTATTCTAACCCGAAGAGGATTGGGTGGAGGAGGAGGATGAAGAGCTAGGCAATAAAGAAATGACAAGAGGGGGACGGTTGTCCGTACACCCTTGGTGCTGATACCATACATGGCCTCATTTTGGTTTCCCACGAAGTTGAGGCATAGCCAAAAGGAGTGGAGAGGAAGGCAGTGCAGCATAGGCTGGTAAGGCAAAGAAAACAAATGAGGGAGAAGAGAGACACCAGACGAGCCACCAGAGGGAGTTGAAAACTAGAGGGAGATGCAAACCAGAGGGTTGTTAAACAAGAAGTGAGGAGGCATAATGGTCCATCTAAAGAGCGACAACATGATAAGGAAGCCAAAGTGGAGGGTCGCAGAGGAGCCCGGGGAGATTACAGGCACCCGAGCGAGGACCAGTTGAGGCCGCAGTGGTTGCTAGGGCTAGCCCCTCCTTGGATTGCCTCCCTTTCTCGACATTTTGATGACCTAGGGGGAGAAGGTGGGCCATGAGAAAGACCCCAGATGGTCGAGGAGGAGCTGGAGAAAAATCCAGTTGTAGGAGAGCGCAGCAAATGAGGGAGGCTGGAATGAGGCATGGCTTCTTGGTTGATAGAGAAGAAGGCGATGTTGCATGCGCAGAGTAATGGTGTGTTCAATGAGCAGAGCAATGGAGGGGACAACTTGAGGAGGTCAGGTGCACCAAGCTTAATGGTGCCTGGGACGTCGTATGGGGGAGTTAAATGCATGGGGGTGGTGGTGCTTCTTGCCACACTTTAGTCACATGGCAATCACCATGCTGGCCTATTCACACCGCCTTCGAGTGCCATGTGTCCCGCACTATCACCCCATCTGGG
>JASDQU010739133.1:76692-100212 GCA_032191745.1 Picea mariana
AAAACTGCCAAGTATGGAATCTCTAAATAGTCTACAAGACCGCTTGTCAATTTGTATATCGCATAACTCTCGGTGCTATTTGTAGACCATGAAACAACATAAGCCCAATTTTCAGCCCAACACCCCAACAACCCAGAATGAAGCTTCCTGTTCATGCTCTATATATCTACTTAATCAAATTACATATTTGATATGTATAATTTCTCTTGTCCACGAACCTATAATTTTATATATTTCAATTTTTTTTGTCTAGAAGCCCTTGTTTTAAAGAAAACTAATTTGGTATTGCTATTTTTTTTATGATTTTTTCCACGAACCTATGTTACAGACGTTGGCCCTTAAATCTTAAATAGTCTACAAGTCTGATTGTCAATTTGTATGTAGCGGAACTCTGGGTGCTATTTGTAGCGCACAGAACAACACAAGCCCAATTTTTTGCTTGCCATTTCGACAACCCCCATGCTCTATATATCTACTTAATCAAATTACATATTTGGTATCTATAATTTATGCTGATGCTAGTTTTTTTGTAACGTACATACGCCCTTAAATTTGAAATAGTCCACAAATCCAATTGTCAATTTCTATGTCACGGAACTCTGGGTGCTATTTGTAGGGCATAGAACAACAGAGTCTGATTTTCAACGCACCAGCCCGATAAACCACGATCCAAAAAGCTGCCAAATATGGAATCTCTTTCCCATACTTTATAAAAGTACATATTTCATATCTATAAAACAAAATATCTACTTTATAAAATTACAAATTTCATATGTATAATTTATGATATCCAAGAACCTATAACTTGATAAATTTCAATTTCTTTTGTATCCACCAGCCCTTGTTTTAAAGAAAACTAATTCGCGAATGCAAATTATTTTGTGTTTCCATGTACATCAACTTCCTGCCCACCTGTCTGTACTCGATCACATTTATTCCCATTCCAACCTAGCAAGGACTACGCTGCCATGCAACACTTTAAGTTTCCCATTCTTTTCAATCAAGTTTTTTTCGACACATGTTTTAAGTAAACATTTTAAATAAAACTTAGTAAACATTAAAAGAAAAAAAATGTTAATTTTGATGAACCTCGTGGCTAAAAGTGAGAGCGTTGCATATGAATATGAGCATGTGTATAGTGCTCCATTGGATATAAGGGTGATTACCTTCTTCTTTTTTATAAATCTATATCTTTATTTATTTTTAAGTATTAAATTTTCAAAATATATTATAAATACTTTTTCATAATTTTAAGTTTAAACTATAATTATTATTAGACAAATAATACTATGGATATTTTTCAAATTGAAGTCAATGCATATCACA
The DNA here is from genome assembly GCA_032191745.1 of Picea mariana. Classification (NCBI taxonomy): domain Eukaryota; kingdom Viridiplantae; phylum Streptophyta; class Pinopsida; order Pinales; family Pinaceae; genus Picea; species Picea mariana. The sequence continues at coordinate 78,019 of JASDQU010739133.1, forward strand.
ATTATAACACATATTTGAACTTAATCGGTTTCCATACATGACCAACCTATTATCATATATTAGCATTCAAAGTGTGCCACCTATATTTTAGGAGAATTTATGTCAATGTCATATTTCATATAACGATATTCAAAATCAAAATTGCAACAATCTATATGTATATTTAATTTTAAATAAATTTTATGGTTATTATGTTAAATGAAAGTTTATGTATAAAAATAAAAATAATGGTAATATAGTTATTTGTGATATGAATATAATCATGATATTTAATGATGACAAATAATAAGAGGTAATTTCTTCTTAAAAGTAAGATTTTGAATTTAATTGTAGTTATAATTAGAAATAGAGAAATTGGTAATAGGGGCATGAAGGTCCTCTATTATGAGAAGGATAAGTGTAAGATAAATGAAAAAAGAACTTAGATATGGAGATGTATATTTAGGAAACTACTCTTTAAAATATTAATACAACTAATAATTTTGTATGGTTGTTGTGTTTGGGCCACATGCATGTTCAAAAAATATTGGAAGAAATATTAAAGACTTTTAGTGGAAACATGTAAGGTATTCTTAAAATAAGAAGTATTAAGGAAATGTGTTATATATATTATGAAAACAAAGCATGTGGATAAGAATAGATTACCCAGGCATGTAAAGATTGCATTAAAGGATAAGGATTTTAAGTTGTTATATATATTATTAAAATAAAGTATATGGATATCATTACTCAAGAATTCAAAGATTGCATTTTAAGATAAGAGTTGATATTATTTGCACATCTTAAAGAGAAAATCACTTTGCATTTATTATTCTTTATTATTATCCTTTTGTTCTCAAATTGTTATTTATTATTATTTTTTTCATATTTATTTTTAATAATATTTTTTGGGTATCTAATTATTGCACATTTTTCTTTTTTTCTAGCTTTTTTTACCTTTTGAACTTCCCTCCTTAATTTATCTTGAACCTCCCTCCTTTATTGTTGCTAATGTGTTTTCATCTTTCTATTCTTTTAAACTAAAAATTTCTAAGTTTAAGACTCTTTTGTTACCCTCAAGGTCTAACTCTATGAGCTTATTAATTTCCTTTTTGATATGTTTGATATCCAATTTGCATTCCACAATATTTGGAGTCAAATTGTTGATTGTTTTTTTCTTGGTTGTTTTTTTCTATTTCTTGTATATGTCTCTTAATATTAAATTTATTATCAAATATTACAACTAACTCACTTTGAAACATTGCTACTAATTCAAATTAAAGTTTGGCTTCTCTCTCTTCTCTACAATTTTCTATTGATTTTAGATATTCATTGAGACTATCTAGAGTTAATTTGTTAGTCCTTCCTATATTAAATTTAGGATTATGTATAAATGGTGAATTACTCATATTGAAAAGAAAAATAAATAAATAAAAAACTTGTGCACACAATTTTTATTTTTATTTTTTTAAGTAAGTATCTATATATTACCTTTCAAAAACAAAAATTACAGTATCATTTGACATGCCAAGGTTCTATTTGTGCTGAATTTCCTCATAGGGAAACCAGTTCAGCCTGTCTCTCAATAATAAGACCGAAAAAATTGAGCTATATGAACTAAATCGCCCTGTAGGTAAACCGATTCAGTCAAGCCTGTCATGAAAACTAAATGACCAAAATAGAATAACTCTGGAAAATCAAATTGGAAAGACTATGAAAGGTGCCATATAAGACCCAAGATTAATCCTCGAGAAACAAAAATAATTAACAAAACAAAGCGTGCAAGCTTAAACTTGTGCTCATGTCGTCGCTCATGCGGGCTGGTGGTCTCTTTTGTCCATGTCGCTCTTTATCGCCACCTGGATACCTGGAGTAAGGATTGCCACTAAATTTTCCAGAACATAGTTTGCCGGTTATAGAGAGTGCAGGAAGATGAGCATGGTTCTGAGCAAATATTCAATTATTTCCCATCGCCTCTCGAAGTTTTCCAACCAAAAGCGCAAGTCGTCCACATCCTTTCTGATAGCAAAAACCATGTCATCTGATTCATGACTTAGTAAGCATGAGGCACAATCTGTGCATGTATGAAGCTAGAAAGGAGAATGTTCTAAGGAAACAGGGGGTTCCTCCAAAGGGGCAAGGATAGAGAGTGGTGGAAAGGGGATGGAATGTTCAGGTGGCTGCACTGGGGGGACCGTGGCTGGTTGTGTAGAAGAAACCAAATCATGGATTGGGCTAGGAGAAAAGCCCAAATAATTACTGTGAAGTTCAAACCATTCCACACGACAAGACCAAGGCAATGACAATGGTGGAAGGCTATTCTAACCCAAAGAGGATTGAGCAGAAGAGGAGGATGAAGAGCTAGGCAACAAAGAAATGAAAAGAGGGGGATGGTTGTCCATACACCCTTGGTTCTGATACCATACAGGGCCTCATTTTAGTTTCCCACGAATTCGAGGCATAGCCAAAAGGAGTGGAGAGGAAGGCAATGCAACAGAGGCTTGTAAGGCAAAGAAAACGAATGAGGGAGAAGAGACACCAGACTAGCCACCAGAGGGAGCTGAAAACTAGAGGGAGATGAAAACCAGAGGGTTGTTAAACAAGAAGTGAGGAGGCATAATGGTCCAGCTAAAGAGCGACAACATGATAAGGAAGCCAAAGTGGAGGGTCGCAGAGGAGCCCGGGGAGATTGCAGGCACTCGAGCGAGGACCAGTTGAGGCCGCAGTGGTTTCTAGGGCGAGCCTCTCCTTAGCTTGCCTCCCTTTCTTGACATTCTGACGACCCAGGGGGAGAAGGTGGGCGATGAGAAAGACCCAAAATGGTCGAGGAGGAGCTGGAGAAAAAACCAGTTGTAGGAGAGCGCAGCGAATGAGGGAGGCTGGAATGAGGCATGGCTTCTAGGTTGATGGAGAAGAAGGCGATGTCGCATGCGCAGAGTAATGGTGCGTTCAATGAGCAGAGAAATGGAGGGGACAACTTGAGGAGGTCAGGTGCACCAAGCTTAATGGTGCCTGGGACGTCATATGGGGGAGTTAAATGCATGGGGGTGGCGGTGGTTCTTGCCACACTTTAGTCACATGGAAATCGCCATGCTGGCCTATTCACGCCGCCTTCGAGTGCCATGTGTCCCGCACTATCACCCTATCCGGGGGAATTTTATAGTTATTATTATGTTAAATAAAAGTTAAGGTAAAAAAATAAAGATAATGGTAATAGGTACCTGTGATATGAATATAACCATTTCATTTAATGATGAGAAATAAGAGGTAATTCCTTCTTACAAGTATCAAGGTTTTGAATTTAATTGTAGTTATAATTAGAAATAGAGAAAATGGTAATAGGGGCATGAAGGTCCTCTATTATATGGAGGATAAGTGTAAGATAAATGCAAAAAAAAAAATATGGAGATGGAAATATAAAAAACTACTCTTTAAAACATTAATACAACCAATAATTTTGTATGATTGTTTTGTTTGGGCTACATGCATGTCCAAAAAATCTTGGAAGAAAGATGAAATAGTTTTAGTGGAAACATGTAAGATAAGAGGTCTTATGGAAATTTGTTACATACATCATGAGAATAAAGCATGTGGATAAGAATAAATTACCAAGGCTTGCAAAAATTGCATTAAAGGATAGTGATTTTAAGTTGTTACATACACTATCAAATTAAAGTATATGAATATAAATAGATTAACCAAGCATTCAAAGATTGAATCTCAAGATAAGAGTTAGTGGTTGATCACTTAGGATGAAATCTATAAAAATAGGGGAATTGAAAAAGAATATGTTTAGGGTGAGCTTGGTGAGAAATGAACATTTTATCAACTTGAAATCAACCTCCATATTACTCGCACCTCTCCAATAGAAAATCTCTATGCATTAAAATTATTTACCTCATCAATTCACACTGATTTTTCATCACTTATATCACTTTACAAAAACAATGAGAAATTGAAGACAAGGTTTATGTGAGGATACATTTTCCTATGTATTAACTATAATACAAGATGAAAGTACTTAATTGTGCATAAATATTTGAATATTTGAATTCCTTACATAACTTGTTAAGTTTTCCCAAAAAAAAAAAAAAAGGCTATGATATTAAGGATACTTTAAAATACCACAATAATGAGTATATGGAAAGTTGAGACATCCTTGAGATAAATAATATCGACCTTATAAATATAAATTATTATAATTCCTAATTTCACGAATCTTACAAAATCTCTAACTAACACAAACTCAAATATTATATTATACATATAATAAAATTATATATATATACACACATATGCACACTAACACAAAATTGAAATGATTTTTACTTTTATTTTTGAATAATTTTAGTTGTTAAATTATAAATATTTTTAATTTTATTATTTTTTTGTAAGTAAGAAAAATATATATTAATATATACATCGATGCCTGAACTCTATCACTTGCCAGAAAAACCATGAAAGTCTTTTGCAATAAAGAGTAGGAAAACTTTCATTCCCCAAGGGTGAAACCAAGCTAGAAAAAAGCATAATTTGTCTTAATCTGAAGTTTGTGTCACCTACTCTATCTAAAAGGACCCATACAAATTCTTATGATCGAAAAAAAAAAGATATAAAGTAAACAGAAAAAAGTATGAAGCATGTTATTCCTTGGCACGAGGATCTTGAGAGAAAGATGGTCTCGTGACGTCCAAGTGAAAAGCTTCAGCAGAGGACTCTACCCATGGTCAATTCACAGTAGAAGGTTTGAAGGAGCCTCCATGATGTTGAGCTATCCAGGTCACCACCAATAGAAGATATGCATTTTTCTACTAAGGATTCTCCATTCTATGCTTCAACTAGAGAAATTCGTCTTCCTTAGGAAACATTCTCATAGCCACCATAGTTTTAGTGCACCAATAGAGTTCAAAGGTTCTGAAAAACTTAGAGTTCTAAGATCTATTATAGCTCAGCTCTGGGATTAATCCACCCACCTACTTCTCAACCTCCTTATCATCCTTAAATTCCCTGACCAACTTGAATACAACCTCCAACCTCAGCATGGTTTCCTAGTCTTCCTTACGTACATAGTCAAGGTAAAAATCTGCAGCAACAATAACCATCATGAAAGAATGTGACGAACCAATAGAAGAGGAACGAGGCTTGTGACCATGTGGATCCATGAGGATGCAAAAAAGAGGAACGAAAGAGCTAGACACATTCCTGATAAAACCAAAGCTCGTCCAACTCATATAGAAAATACACAACAAAACATAAACTATTTATTTCCCCTGGTTATTTATCTGCATGAGAACCAAAATTCCCTTAACTTGCAAACATATCGAGCTTTCATAACTTGGCCTTGGCATGGACATCACCATTATGTGAGGGTGTGAGTCGAGTCTCCAACTCATGCAAGTTCTCATTCCCACAATATGGGTGATCCTCTCCATCAAAAATAATGACACCTCGTCCCCGTTGAAGTACAGATCCCTGACTGCCTTACCATGCGGGTCGTCCAAGATTTCATACCAAAAATCCACCTAATCCTCACCATTAAATGCAATAACCCTTCATCTTGGCTAAAGTACAGACCCCCCAACTGGCATACCATGTGAGTCGATCATCTGTGGCATGGAGTTATGAGATTTCACCTGCGTGTAAGCCACGTTATCATGAGAACGTGGTAACACCACATCGAGGGATAATTTTATTAATTGAATTAAAATTAAATTTGTTTTTCCAAACACTATTAGTACAATATTTTTAATTTTTCTAATTATATTGAATTGAGAGTTTCAACTTAAATTATGAATTTCTTAAAACTAACTGAGGGTTTTATTTTTTTAAAATTATGTGGACATATTTAAAATGACCATTGTGGAATTTCCAAACAATCTTGATAACTACTCTTACCATAGAAATCTTAAAATCATATTTACATCCCTGTATGGAAGGGAAGAAGGGAAGTTTGTGATCAAATCCAGTTTCTGGAAAAGCTAAGAATCAATATAAAGAGAAGAGAAGAGTGTCTGACCTTGATTTCCTAAATAATTGTAGAGACAACACCGATGTTATTAGCTTTATAGGTCTTTTTTAACTCTTCTCTTCTATATATTTATTGCAAGGTCCTCATATTATTTTACTAGAGGCTTTTGACATATCCAAAATGAACACTATGGATTTTCCAAACAATCTTAATACCTACTCCCACCACATAAATCTTAAAATTCTATTTATTTTTTATATATAAAACATAAATAATCATAGTATTTTTTAAATAGAAAATATTAAATAAATTCTCAAAAATTCTCTTTCACTTCCAAATATTGTTGTTTTCTGTATGTTTTTTTTTTTTAAGTAAAAGGCGGAACCTATTATATTATAACTTCATAAAAGGAGTACATGTGACACACAGGTGCCAGCTGTCCTGCCTATGTAGGAAACCAGGACAGCTGGCCTGCCTACAGTAGCATGCAAAATCATGGAGTTCACTGCGCCACCCTACCCGTAGGAAACCAAGGTGTCCATTCATAATTGACAGCATTCCTGTTTACTGTTCTAATGCTAACCATGCTAACAACTACAGATCTACAACTCTAGTAAACGACTACAGAAAAAGATTTGGAAAACATGTAAGACAGAAAGAAAACTGGAGTCCTCGTGAGCTTCCTTCGCTTTTCCACTGCTGGCTGGGATGGCGAATGGTTGAGAACAGGTTGGGCATTGTTGCCGAGGAGTGGCACTGGAGTAGTCCACATAGAGCATGTCCAAGCGTTGGCTAACGTAGACTGCTCTGAAGAGTTGGTCATCGACCAGGCTTCGAACTTCAAATATCAACTGCAGATGCTCTGGGTGTAGGAGAGGTGGCGAGGGCAGTGTCTGCGGCTCGTCTTTTATTTCCCTATGTCCCGGCACCTCCGTGTTCGTCTGCAAATCCGTGGGACCGTTCGGTGGCTCCTCCTCGACCACGCAGGTGGTGGGCTCTTCGTTTTGTGCTGCGCATGTACCTGGGGCACCTGTTGAGCGGGGCAATGCTTATGCTTCAACAATACAAGTCGGGGGATCCCAATTGTCTGGTACAATAAACATCCTGCTCTCCGAGAGGTTTGGTGGGAGTTCCAGGTCCAGGTCTTCTTCTACGAAAGTTCTGGGGGTCGAGCTAGCTGTCGTGTTCACCCGACGACATCTCTGCCTAGCCAAGCTCACAACTTGCTGAAATTTCCTGTGTCTCTTCCTTCGGGAATCGGCAGCGTACCAGCCGACTCCCCTGCAGGGCTTCCCTCTCATCCTCGGCATGATAGGAACAAGGAGCAAAGCCAAAACGCTGAAAACACCATAGCTACATCGCTTCTCAGCAAGCTTCGATCTCACACTAAAATTTTCAGCAAGGCGGCTGAAGGCATAGATTATAATGGATGCCATTAAAGCTGAGAGATTAATGCTCTGGCTATCCGTCTTGTAAAATCTTGTGCGAAGCCCCATCAGAGTCCGAAGGCCGATGGAGGTAGTGCCTTTCATAAATGGCTGAGTGTGTGGTGAGAGCCATTATAAATGGCCTCTCCCATATCGCCTCCACGTGCTTCCCCTTGTCCGCATGTCACCCCATCCGGGGCATTGTTTTCTGTATGTTATCCCTCACTTATTCTGGATATTGTTGTTTTGTGTATGATTTATCTTCAAATTTCAGATATATTTTTTTTGTATATGCTTTCCTAGGATTACTATTTTTTTTTATGTATGTTTCCGTTGAATTACTTTGGGGACTCAATTCATTGGATTGCTATTTTTCTCATATAATTTAATTTGTTGATTACATTTTTCCAATTTCTTTTTTTTTTAGCTTCCAAGGATGTACCCTTTCTTAGATAGAGTTTGCAACTATTATCTTTTGATCAAGTAAGTATAGACATTAACTAAATATTTTAAACATCATTGTTCGCACGCAGTGAGCAGACCTAGGGTTAGTCATTCAAATACCAACAAATCCTTCAGACACTGACCCTTTCGGCATCACCTGCAGAGCAAGTGAAGTCTCACCCAAGGTATCTATAGGGGTTGCAGGAGCCAAGGTTCTACAATTATGAGGGGAAGCGAGGCATTCAACATATCATTTACTCATGTGCACAGTTTCCATTACTAACAATACTTATTACTCGTCAGACCATGTGCGCGACATTCGTTTACTTCATGTTCATTCAATTACCAATTACTTCATTTGTGCGACATTGTAACAACATATATGAATAACATATCTAACATATTAAGAATTACCATCATTGCATCATAACATTATACATCATAAAATGAAAACACATCACAATACACACGTTTAACGTGGTTCACCCAACTTGGGCTACAACCAAAAACACCAACTTATTTTATTAGTCATTGATAATTCTCTTAACGCTTCGTACTATGCTACAAATATGAAACAATAACATTACCTAAACCTACCTAGCTGTTCTATTGCAGTGTGAGCTTCACTCTTGAGTCATACCTCAAACTTGTTCCTTCTCAAGACTGAACTTCCCAAAAAGAACTAACAAATTTTCATATGTCGAACCCTTCCAAATTCTATTCGTGACCCCTCTACCCAAAAACCCTTTACATAATTATACATAAAAAGAGGGCTAAGCCCATTACAATAGTGGACAAAAATGTCCAAAACACCAAATGGTTTATAACTATTTTCCTCATTTTGCACGCTGCTTTATCATGCATCCTTTTGTCGCGTGCTTTATCTCCTTAAAGTTTTCTCCCGTCGTTCACGCTCTGGTTCATATTCTAAATGCCTTTTATGATTTGAATTATTCTGGCATAGATCCCAAAACTTAGCCAAAATACCTATCCAATAGGCCCCCAACACTTACATGTGGCTCATCCCAAGCCACTTAGGCATCCTTCTAGTCCACCATGAATTCTTATAACGTCTCCTTTTCTATCAAGGACTTGTATTTGACCTCTAGTTCCTTCTGCAAAATTTGGTCAATTGTGTTTGCAGTGACGCGAGCCTGTTTGACACCTTCCTCAGTTGCCTGTTTGATTATTCCTTGAGTTGTTGCTCAGGTTGTTGGCATGCTCTATGATTCCTCCTATATTAATTCTATCTATTATGCACGATCTTGCTTCTCTGCCCTTAGTTGATTCATTTTTGAACAAAACTTTAAGTTTTCATTCATCACAGTTACCACCTTTGCTGGCGGTAATGTGCCTATCACGTCTTTGAATTTTTTCACATTGTCTTGCGAATCTTGGATCTTCTAACTTATTTCTTGTTTCTTCTTATCCTCACTGAGTTGTTTCCAAATTCCCAAAGTCTCTATATACAGTTGTGCAAACACTACTTCTAGAGTATTTATATTTTCCACCACTGTTGTCACGGTTTGGTTTCTCGTTTCCATCTCTTCAGGTGGAGTTCTTGGTGTCACTTGCGCTTATAAATAAACTATTCACGTGCGGAAGCCTTGGATGGCTTCACTTATATTTGTGACTTGATATTCCACCATATCCTCCTTCTCTATTTGCACCTCTAGGAGTTCTTGATATACCTTCTTGAATTCCTGCTACATTCTTTCTATCTTTTGTGCGACCTCATTACGCTCTTCTTTAACCTTGTTGTACATCATGTCTAAGGTGATATTTTTTTTCGTAGCCTTCACTAACTTGTTGGATTTCTTCTCTATGTGCATGTTCATCTCTTGCATTGCGCTAATCTTTAGTTCCTTCAATACATCCATTGGCAATTGTTATAGCACTAAGTCATTGTAACTTCATGCCTTGGCCTATTCCTGCATTTCTGTCATGGGGAAATCGACTACCCCTGTCGCTAATTTAATTAGTCTTCCTTCTCCTATGACTTCTAACGATTGGGAGATTGTTGCCCTGTCTCTCCAGTCTTAGTAGTGCTTTTTGTTGGTTCCTCGTCCGTTTGTCATCCTGATGTGATATTTTCTTCTTCTAATAGTTGTTTCAATTATGCCATTTGTTCCTACATGCATCTATTCATATCTTCTTGTTGGCGTGTTGCACCCTGAAACACATTGTCAGTGTCTTCTTTTATGTGGTCACCTATATTCTCCAAATCATCCTTCATCAAGGCCTTGATTGCCACTTCTTTAATGGATTTTCACTTCAATTGTTGTTGTCTAGGTCTCCTTGTCTCTGACTCTTTTCTCTTTTTGTCAATGTGTGGTGTTTCCAGTTGAGTTGTTTCCTCTAGGCCATTTCAATTGTCCCAGTCGTCTCCTTCTTCTTTCTCCTCATAGACCTCATGTATTTTTGGGTTTTTCTTCTTGGATGGCCCTATATCTGAAGGTGGAATATTCCACTCCTCATCCCATTCAACCATAATGTGGCCCATATCCTCTTCTACCAGTCAATATTTTGTTGGCAATTGCTTCTGGTCTAGATCCTTCTTTTCTTGCATGTACATGTGGTGACACATTTCTTTAAAGCGCGCCACTGACTTGTATGAATCAACTACTTGAGGGGGTATGCACGGTGTCCTTTGGATTTTGTATCTGATAGTTTCCTTGTACATATAGAATGAGACATTAATATACATCTATTGCACCTTATATGTCATGTACCAAAGGCTTTGATACTGCACAACTAAGCAAGGCTTCTTCGTGACTCCCAAAAATTGACTATCGTCTAGATTTCTCCAAGATGATAGCGATATTAGGATCAATAACCACTTGATTAGTGGAACTCGGTCCACTTATATTTCACTTCCTCGTAATCAATTAAAAATTGATTTAATAAAAATGTTTCCCAGTTCATTTACACACCCTCTACACATCTTGTTGCTTTCAGTATGATTACTATTGACACTTGATCATTTTTGAAATTTCTTAATATCTTACAGGATAAGGTTTGCGTCGTAAACCTTACCATTGTTTCCCAGATGCTTGTGATATCTAATCCATGTTGTCCACGGAATGCATGGAATTTATCTTTCATACTCTCAGAGAGAGTCTTTTCATTCTTATTATAAAAAATAATGATGTGGGATCCTCCCCCTGCAACAGAAGACCTGTAATGCACACTATTGAATCGATATCAATGGATACTGGCCTATCAATCCGCATTTATCCCCCATGTAAACAACCAAGAAACATTTTTAAACGCATTGATCTATTGGCTTCATCCAAAATGCGGTATATCGAACAAGTTTAGAAGAATTTGTTTTAGCAACACCATAGCCCATGCCTGTGGCTCCATGACTATATTATGGGTTTTGACACTGATGAAATTATATAGAAACTTGTTGGGTACTATCTCTAGAAACTTATATTCATCGGTGATATCATGGTCTACATACTTTAGCAATGGTATTAGTCCTAGCATATTCCCTTCCACAATGACTCCCTCTGGAATCAATGGCCCCACTAGCGGGTACTTTGCATCCTTCTGTAAGTTGACGTGATTTGAAGATGTATTTTTTAGTGGGATATAATCCTTGGGAAATATTTATGCTGAGAACGATTCCTTCTGTGTCTCTTATACTACCTACATTGTTATGGGATGATCGTGTGATTTCTTTGGCACTGATGTAGATGTTCCTATTTCTTTTGGTGGTACCATCTTCTTCTTTGATTGGTGCTCTGTAAATCTATTATGAAATTCAACTTTGTAACTTAGATTCTATATCTTCAGCTTTGAAACTTGGCTATGTATGCAAACTTTAACTGACAATAAACTTCCCTTGTTGGTCCTTTGCATGCTTTTATACTACATTTCCAGTTGTAGCTTCCTTTCGCGCCTAAACTTACCATCTAATCCACTAGTGGTTGGCATTAATTACCTATTTCAATGCTCCATTACTCTGTATCTTCAGTGAATTATCCATTCGATTCTACAATATGTCAAGATCTTATCTATTTAATGTTACATGGCACCACTAATTCGGTGACATGGTAACTCTTTATTGCACGTCCCATCATGGATTATCATAAATGCTTGTATTTTTCATATGTGTAATCTCCTCTCTCTGCGTGATCTCTTCCTTCTTCATAATATTTCTTCCTTCGTTGATGTGTCCTTCTAAATAATTTTCTCTCATTTGTGATAATTTCCTTCTTTTTCTCTTTACCTGCTAAACTAAATTTCTTTGACTCCTCAACTTTCGACCTCTTCCCTTAACCCTTTTCTTGTTTTTTCCTATTTTATTTTCTTGTTCTTGCTTTTTCTATATTTTCTTCCTATAGTAGACTATGATACAAGTTAACCTACACATCTCCTCTAGTGCACGGAAGGATGACCATCCTTGTATAGTTTCAGTCGTCTCCCATTCACTAGTCCTTCCATGACTTTTCCATCCAACTGTTCTAACTAAACAACACCTGCATCAGTCACATATCTAATTACATATGGCCCTAGCCAATGAGTCCTGAAATTTCCTGGGTGATGTAAGAACTTACTGTCATAGAGTAGTAATAGATCACCTGTGTGGAACTTTTTCTATTTGATGTGTCGATCCTTCCATGCCTTTTTTCATGCCTTCTGTACTTGTTTATGGAACCCTGCAATAAATCTATCTTCTTCTAATACTAGAAAATTTTATATTCTTTCTTCGAGTGTTTCGGAATTTTTAAGCTCTATCATCACAACAATGCACAAACTCAGTACAATAAACTCCATGGCCAGTATTGCTTCCTATCCATATGCTAATATAAAAGGTGTATGATGTGTCAATTTCTTGTATGTAGTTTTATAAGATCGTAGTATTGCAAGGATTCTTAAGTCCCAATCATCATGTCCTACATTGCAAACCTTTGCCAATGCATTCTCCAGTATCTTATTGAAGGCCTCAATAGTTCCATTTTCTTGCGAGTGATATGGAGTTCTCTTTTGATGTTGTATCTGGAACTCTTATGTCAATGTTGCAATGGTATTGTTCAAAATGTGAGTCCCCTGATAACTCATAATTACTTTAGGACACCCAAACCTTCTAACTGTTTTCTCAAACAAGAACTGTGCAGTTGTCTCTGCGCTGCAACCTGTAACTGGTTCTTCCTCTGCCCATCCTGTCAAGTAGTCTATCATGGTAATTATGTACTAGGATCCTATTCTCCTCATGAGTGGTTTAATTAGTTTGAAAAAATCCACTTCCCATTTTCAAAACACTTGCAAGGTAACTTTTAGATTCAAAGGAATCTCATCCCTTGGATATGGTCTCCCTAGTCTCTTACAAACGTCACAACTCTGACAATACTCCTTAGAATCCTTGTGGAGGGTACACCACCATAGCCCTATGCACAAGATCTTCTATACTTTTTCCTTTCCTACATAAAGTCCTCCTGCAATTCCATCATGTTCCTCTACTAGTATTATTGGTATTTCGTGTTATATTACACATCATCGCAGTATCCCATCTATGCTTAAATTATATAAGTTTACTACGATCAACTGATAATTTGTTTCTTTAACCACTAGTTGCTTCTTTTGTGCTACTGTAATATCGGATGAAGCCACTCCTGTGCTCAAATATTAGACAATTCCTGCAAAATGGTCATCTACCATTTGACTTGAGAATAGATGTGCATCCGGTAACACTACAAGGAAAATACCTTTTAGTAGAGGTTATATCATAGGTTTCTAGTGTTACAAAATTGGAAAAAAATGTCAAAAAAACCTCTACTACAACATCTACTATCTACATCGAATGTTTTTGTAGATACTATAATGAAAGTTGATTATAACTAAGAAAATATGGGTGGCCATAGGTGTTAGAGGATGTTTACAAATCAGTGCGTTTGTATAAGGCATAAGCACTGGTGTTGTACACTTAACTTCAAGCACCAGGGTAGTAAAATACGAAAACACCGAGGCAGTAAAATATTTAAGCACCGAGGCATTTGTCTTATAAGCACGAGGAATTTAACATAAAAACGCACAGGGAGAGTTAAAAATAACTAAGCACCGGGGATTTCTGCATAGAACGCACCGATGTGTTATTAATAAGAAGGCATCGATGTTGTATAGAATATTATGCACCAGTGTGTTACATGGAAAAACGCCCTGATGCATTAAAAATTGAAAGCACCGGTGATTTTCATTAACAAACAAGCCCTGGTGCTTATCAATAACACAATAGTGCCAATGTGTATCAATAAAAGATATGCATTGGTGCTTTTTATAAGATTAATGCACTAATGGTCAAATTTTTAATATAATTTTGTGGTATTAAATTAATATTGAAACCAGTGTTAAATGATTACATAAAAGCATCGATGCGAATTTCATATGAAACACACCGATGAGTTTTAATATTAAATGTATCGATGATATTAATAATTAAAACACCGAGAAACATCGTCCTGTGATAGTGCAATTATTGTTATTTTTTGATACCATTATTTATCAAAAAACTTACATATATCTTATATTTTGGTTAGTAAATTTGGATATGATGTCTGGATTAATTTTTTATATCATCATATTTTTTATCTCTTCATTATAATATTTAGTCATCCATATATTTAATCAACGATGTAACATTTCACGACGACATTGGACAATGCAATAGAATAAATTAAAATATATTTTATTATATGAATAAAAGGGTCTTTGTCATAAAAAATGGGACACTTATCGGTAATCCCTTGTCTTTTAATTGAGACACTATGTCCATTACATTAAACAAAAATGTCTAATTTTCATAGACAATTATTTCAAAAAAATACATTTGCATCTTGCATTGATATCCAAATATATTGGTAATCATTTTTCACTGGAGAATGATGGTCATCATTAGTTAAATTAAGTTAAAATTATATTGATATTACCATATTAATTAAAGTTACATGTAGTTCAACCATATTAATTTTGTATAGAATTTACAGAGAACCTTCCTTTTTTGTTTTTTCAGATGTGTCATAATTGTGCCGACCAAAACTTTTCTTATTTGAACTCTTTTCACTCATATTTTTATCAATATATAACCTGTACCATTCAATACATACATTATTACATATATTTTATAAATAAATCACATAATTTTCAACGAAAAAAAATCGTTGTAACCGGTGCGTTTTTTATATACAAAGCATCGGTGCGTTTATTACATAAAATGCACCGGTGCATTCCATACAAAAACACGCCCTGAACAATTTAATTTCTTTTTTAAAATATTTTGAATTACAACAGTGAGATATATATAGAAGACTTCACAATGACTACAGTAGAAAACAAAAACATAGCAAAAAAATTAAACATTCATAACAAAAAAAATAGAAAAATTCCGCATCGATGAGAAGAAAAATTAAAAAAATTATGTGACAACATTTTCTATGTTGTTTAGATGAGAACATCGGTGATTTTTTTTATGCACCATATTTTTTAGTTTTTTTTTTTTTTTAATATGGCTAAATTAATGCATTCCTTATACATAAATGCACTTGTGCATTTTTGTCGAAAAGGCACATTGGAAAAGAGAAAAACGTTTAAAAAAAAACATCAAATCAAAAAATGTTTAAAAAAATAAAAATAAAAAAGGCAGAGGGTTGAGTGTGTTTTGGATTCCATGCAATAAGTGGTCTCTTTGCATCACATTCCATACACTTATATATAGAAAAAAAAAAACCCATTAGATCTAAAATTCCTAAAACGAAAAAGACGTAATTCTGAAGTGATAGAGGGACTTAAACCTTAGGGTGAAATTTTGCATTCACGTAAGCAAAAAAAAACAAGGGTTTAATGTAAGTATGACTTTTTTTTTTTGAATGTAGGGTTTGGAGTGAATCACCATACCTTTCAAATCTTGATTTTATCAATATTTCTATTGTTCCAAAGTATTCTTCTGCTCCACAATGCTCTCTGGTATGTCTATCTTCCAAATCTGTCCCCTGTAAATTTTGGCAAAATAATGAAAATATTGAATACCTTCTTAATATTAAAAAAACTTTATGAAAAGGGTTTAGAGTGAATCACCATACCCTTGAAATTATCATATTCTGAATCATATTGTTGTTCCAAAGTATTCTGCCCCTCCATGGTGTTCCTCTGTATGTCTCTCTTGCAAGTCTCTCCCCTGCAAAATTTTGCAAAATAATGAAATAGTGAATAACTTTTCCATTTTTAAATGACTTTATGAAATTCAATTCCCGCTCTTTTTTTAATTGTTTAAAAAAGTCATGTTTTTTTAAAACCTTTTCAGCATGATGGTGCGTTTATGTAATATGCACAAGTGTGGTCATATTACATTACACACCAGTGCATACATATTATTTTACGCATCGACGACATATAATTGTTTTTTATTAACAAAATCTAGAAACAGACTGTGATTGATTTTTCAACACACAAGTACTTATTGTTAATATCTGCACCTGTGTGTTTTTGGTTTATAAGCACACCATGATGCTTTTAAAGTTATTTGAACTTTTATTTGCACATAAAATAGTATATTCATCTCAAATTATATTTTACGATGAATTCAAATGATTTGTAATACTTTAGTATACATTTTACGTTTTATGTCGCCTTATTCTTAAAAAATGGTTTCAAAACTATATTCAAACTTAGATTGTCGTATGGTCCTCGAAATTTATTTTAGATATGTACAAGAAAGTTTGTTGCTAATTTTGCTGAAATGAAGGGAGAAAATCTTATTATATGATCAAATGGTCATTTCTTCAAATTCCAACCGATTCCATATTGTTCAAAGTCCATCATGGAGTTCTCCCTTTCCATCTCTAGTAAGTTTAACTTATTTTATTTATGTTTTGATTATCTCATTGAATTTTTTTTGATCCATGTCAATCTGAATAAAAATGTATCTAAATTTGCAAGATCCGGATTCATAATCAAGTTCATATGGAGAAAATATTCCAGTACCGGTTCAAAAATGTCGGAAGGTCTTATCATGAGAAACATACCGCAATAAGTTGGTAGATGAAAATGGACAACCGCTTTACCCTTCCAATGGCGACATTCCATCTTCCAGCTGCAATCCTTGGTTGGTGATGGTAAGAATTGTTTGGTATAATGTAATTTGAACAAACAAATTATTGCATTTTGATTATTAATATCATCGATGTACTAATGTTCAATAATTTTTAAATTAGGATTCTTCTGGTGATGAGCGACCTACCTACCATCTTCCGTTGCACCCCAAAACAATGTCAACCCGAGAGAAGGTTGAAATGAGAGCACAAATCGAAGAAGAAGCGTACCAAGAATGGTTGAATCAACCACCTATTCAATTCCCACTACGTCCAGATTCACAAATTATGAATGACTACAACAATAGTATTTCTTCAAAAGTTGGAAATGGAGATAATAAAAAATAGGTTGGTATGGTTGATTACTTATGGGATACGACTTCCATGGAAACAATGTTGTTCGACACATTCCATAACATTGAGCTAGGGGATGATGCTCATATCAATGATACCATTTTTGAAATCCTAAAATCCACTTCCACCACCCCTCTCTTTGGACCTAGTGCCCAGTCAAAATCTACCCATCTTGGGACAACAATGTTACTTTACAACTAAAAGAAAAGTTTGGCATGTAAAACACATGTTTCTCGACAATATTGAGGTAATTGACCAGCAGGTGCCTTATATTGTTTTTTTGAAATCTTGTCACAATGCAATCAACAGTAGAAAGGGTTTCTTTTATAAACATTAAATGACCTTGCACATTAATTCTATTGCCCACTAACTTCAGGATATTCAAAGATAAGGTTATTCCTAGTGATAATGTTTTTCTCGGTAGCTACGAAGAGGAAAATAAGTTGTTGAAAATGTTGGGTGTTGAGTATATATCATATCATGCATGTCTGAATGATTGTATTCTATATAGAGGAGAATATGCGAAAAAAGAGCTATGTCTGAAATGTGGGCATGATAGGTACCGTAAATCAAATAAAAATGGTAAATTGCATGGTCCTCCTCAAAATATATTGAGTCACATGCCTATAATCCCAAGGATTCAAAGGCTCTTTCGTTGCAAAGAATTAGCTATGCTGCAGGGCTGGAATTCCTCGCACATAAGTGTTTCAAGAGTTATGTGAATCCCAATGTATTCAATATCCATGAATCATATAGAGAATACATGGCTAGAAAAATTCAAGGATGAAGTACAAAGTCTAAGAATCAGCATAGAAATGTTTGGCGTGAACCCATATTCCCTCCAAAACACCAACTATTATGTTTGGCCTGTAGTGGTGATCAATAACAATACCCCCCCATGGTTTTCCATGAATAATGAACATCTTTTGTTGGCTCTTATAGTCCCTAGTAGAAGACAAGTGAAGAATATCGATGTATACCTACAACTATTGGTAGATGAATTGAAGGAATTATGGGAAGGGATACATGTATACGATGTATCAAGACCCATCACAACAGAGAGAAGTTTTACATTGTATATCATATGTGATGACATGATTATCTAGGATTAGGAGTTTGATCTGGTAATTAATATGTTTATTGATTTGTTTATATACATAACAATATTTATTTTCATATTTTATTCACCGTGATTGACATTCTATCCTTAAATGATAACATGTTATGTATATAACAATTTCACAGGTCTTGTAACTAAACAATATCATGGATATAAATGTTGTGGACCTTCTCTAAAGGATAGGTGGTCCAAACACCTATGAAATCTAGTGTACAACTACTCGAGGGTATTCCTCCCAAAATAACATCCTTATAGAAGAGAAACATCCACTTTGAATGGTAAACAAGAGAGAACCCAAATTCCTGCAATAATGGAACTAGCATAATGGATTAGAGAATATGAGAGAGAGAAGGAGAAGGAGATTACATAAATGTTAAATTCAAATGGGGAGCCTATGTCGATGATCCAGAATTCTTTGACACCTATGTTGAGAAATTTCCCATTGGGATGAAAAGGAAATCTATCTTTTATGAGATCCCCTATTGGGAGCATGTTAGGATTGCCCACTTACTAGATCCCATGCATATATTTAAAAATGTTTCATCTTCTTTATGGAGGAACATATAATCGAAATAAAGTGACACATTGGTTGTGAGGAGAGATATTATTTCTTCAAAAACTAAAAAGAAACATTGGCCAAGACAAGAAAGTAGAGGAGTTGTTGGTCCCTCCTGTTCTTTCAAAAAAGGTGATGTCCCATGGATTTTGAAGAAATAAGATTTATCTTTGGAAAATGAAGTTATATTGGGTGTGAAGGTGCCTTCTTTATATGGGTCTTATCTACGACGTTGCTTCACTGTGCATCGAGACCATTTGTCAAGGTTGAAATCACATGACCATTTGAACCTTCTAAAGGTACAATGTATGTCAAAAATATGATTTTAGTATTTGTATTTTTTATTTTTATGCCATGGGATAAAACATAATTAATTTTTGATGTGTTTACTTTGTAGTGTCATTATCCCCTGCTCTTGCATGGGTGTGTGAACCATGACATCCCCCATGACCTAAGGTGTTCCATATCTAAATTATATGCATTTGTACGTTGGATCACATCAAAGGAGATTCATATGGCTAGCATTCCATAGTGGTGTCAAGAGATAGTTGAGATTGTTTGTATGTTTGGGAAGGAGATACCACTGAGTTTCATGGACTTATAGGTTCATATTCTAATTCAACTAGTAGATGAGGTTGAATTAGTCGGCGTGGTCTCCTATCGTTGGATTTTTTTTTTAGAGAGGTACATGAAGAAATTGAAAGGATTTGTTCATCAAAGGGAAAAACCTGAGGGGTCTATGGTAGAGGCGTACATATAATATGAGTCTTTCTATTATTCCAGTGAGTACATCAAGCATATTGACAGCACAATAGGTGTTGTTATTTGGGACGACAAAAGGGATAAAGACAAAAAACAAGGGGAGCTTCTCCAAATGAATGTAAAAAGGTTCTTGATAAATAGCAAGTGACTTATCATTTTTCAAATTTCGACACAGTAAGTATTCACACTGAAATTTATAATTTATATTTTCATGATCTCATATGTACTATATATTGGTTTGATTTCATGAATACATCAGCAAATTCAAAAATTGATACTATCAATAAATTCATTATTTACAATTCATAGGCAACACAACCATGGGTTGCATTCTATGAACATAAGAGGAGGAAATCGGAAAGTGATAGGAAATAATTCAGACAATTGAATTGTATAAGCATGCCTTATCCTGATCATTTAAAAGAAAATATTCCAATGACATGCCCCAACAGTTGGGTTTTTGACCAAGTTAGAGATAAATATGGTGCATCCGGTCATTACCCACATGAAGAAGAGGATGCACTAAACATAGGGATTGGTTGTAGCAACTTGGTAATAATATTTTTGTGTACATAATTTTTAACTTTGTAGCAACTCGGTAATAATATTTTTGTGTACATAATTTTTAACTTTGTAATTCACATTTGAATTGTAAGTACATCTGTATTATTTTATATTTTAATGGTCGGGTTCTTAGACACATATTGACACTGTGATTTGTTCATTTTTTTATAGGTGCATTTGTTCCCATCTATGTGGGAATATGGACATTATTTTCTCATAGAGTATGTTGATGATGGACACACGACACAAGACTATGGAGTGGAAGTCAATTTCGACCAATCTAGTCCTACTAGCCACTCTGATCAAAACACCATACATGGGAAGTTAGGTTATGTTGGAAAGATACAAGAGATCATTCGAGTGGACTTCTCTTCTTTCTAATGTGTTATTTTTAGGTGCAAGTGCTAGGACATCTTTGATCAAAATAATGTAAAGGAAGATCATGATAGTGGGATGATATGTATCAACTCTAAAAAGACATGGGATGAAGCTAAGGATCCTTATGTTTTCCAAAAACACTGCAACCGAGTGTTTTTTTACCCAGATGTGTTGGATTTGGATTTGTGGTTTGTATTAAGACACGACCCTAGATCAAAACATATTTTTGAGAACAACAGTGTTATCATGCCAAGCGAGGAAGATAATTAGGGTGATGACAATAGAGAGTGATATGCACATGTTTCATTTGATTTTTAATATTGTTATTGTATCTTTTTGTTATATTCTTTATTTTTATAATTGTATTGTTTTTTATTCATCTTCTGACAGAGGAAATGTTAAGTTAATTATAATAAATCTTTGAACAATTTTAGTTGGTTAAGAGTCAGTTTGATACATAATGTGCTTGTCTTTCAAATTATTTGTGATTGCATGGAACGTTTTTTATTTGAACATATTTATATTGCATTGCATATATTTAAAAATGTTTCATCTTCTTTAAGTATTTCCAATTGTAAAATCCTGAAAAATGTTAAATGTCGAGTTGAAATTTTAATGGAATATGAAATTCTACTTTTTATGTTGATATAATTAGATGTAATGATATGGCTGATATGCATGTTTAATAGTACAATATTTTTGAGGATATGTTAACATGATGATTCAAAAATTGAGTTTATGTTCATTTCTTTTGTAGATTTAAAATTAAGATTAACAAAAAAAATGTGGTTTATAATTAAAAAATTAAATTTATAACATGATTTTGTGATAATTTGGTTTTTAACTAAAGTAGTGTTTGTTAGTTTACATACTTTTATCATTACTTTTGAAAATATTTATAAAATTATGCCCCCAATGTTAAGTAAAGCCACAATTAATGAAGTAATGTTTTAAAATTTTATAGCAATAAACTTATGAAATAATGACAAAAATAACAATAGGAAGATTTGTATCCAAAAATTTTAAAGCCAATAGAATGTTTATCATTGGAGATCATAACTTTTTTATAATAACAATTTTTAGTGTAGAAGAGTCTATTCAAAAAAAGTAAATAGTAAAATGGAATTTTTTTTTTTTTAGTTAGAATGAATATGTATAATGAATTATCTATGCAATTATAGTTTCAATTTTATAATTATAGATTCAACCATATTGAACTTTGTAATTTATAAAAATAAACATGATGATGATAACCATCTTATAACAAACACAAACAACATCTAAAATACACATTTACAATCACTAGTTAACATCATCTAATTATATATACCTCTAGCACATATAAACCTCATTAATTAGCTAGAAAACATATCTAATAATTTAATAGGGCATCATCATTGTGATCACATCTAACAAAATACAAGAATTTTATAACATCGTCATCACACACATCTAACAAGCATAATTTAACATACACATCTATCAAACACATTTAACATTGAACATATCTAACATAACCTAAAAATGTACACAACAATATCAACATATAAATT
>JASDQU010739133.1:100232-111027 GCA_032191745.1 Picea mariana
GGGCATGAAGGTCCTCTATTATATGGAGGATAAGTGTAAGATAAATGCAAAAAAAATAAATATGGAGATGGAAATATAGGAAACTACTCTTTAAAACATTAATACAACCAATAATTTTGTATGATTGTTTTGTTTGGGCTACATGCATGTCCAAAAAATCTTGGAAGAAAGATGAGATAGTTTTAGTGGAAACATGTAAGATAAGAGGTCTTCTGAAAATTTGTTACATACATCATGAAAATAAAGCATGTGGATAAGAATAGATTACCAAGGCTTGCAAAAATTGCATTAAAGGATAGGGATTTTAAGTTGTTACATACACTATCAAATTAAAGTATATGAATATGAATAGATTAACCAAGCATTCAAAGATTGAATTTCAAGATAAGGGTTGGTGGTTGATCACTTAGGATGAAATCTATAAAARTAGGGAATTGAAAAAGAATATGTTTAGAGTGAGCTTGGTGAGAAATGGACATTTTATCAACTTGAAATCAACCTCCATATTACTCGCGCCTCTCCAATAGAAAATCTCTATGCATTAAAATTATTTACCTCATCAATTCAGATTGATTTTTCATCACTTATATCACTTTACAAAAACAATAAGAAATTGAAGACAAGGTTTATGTGAGGATACATTTTCCTATGTATTAACTATAATACAAGATGAAAGTACTTAATTGTGCATAAATATTTGAATATTTGAATTCCTTACATAACTGGTTAAGTTTTCCAAAAGAAAAAAAGTTATGATATTAAGGATACTTTAAAATACCACAATAATGAGTATATGGAAAATTGAAACATCCTTGAGATAAAGAATATCGACCTTATAAATATAAATTATTATAATTCCTAATTTCACAAATCTTACAAAATCTCTAACTAACACGAACTCAAATATTATATTATACATATAATAAAATTATATATATACACACATATGCACACTAACACAAAATTGAAATGATTTATACTTCTATTTTTGAATAATGTTAGTTGTTAAATTATAAATATTTTTAATTTTATTATTTTTTTTTAAGAAAAATATATATTAATATATACATCGATGCCTGAACTCTATCCCTTGCCAAAAACACCATGAAAGTCTTTTGCAATAAAGAGTAGGAAAACTTTCATTCCCCAAGGGTGAAACCAAGCTAGAAAAAAACATAATTTGTCTTAATCTGAAGTTTGTGTCACCTACTCTATCTAAAAGGACCCATACGAATTCTTATGATAGAAAAAAAAAGATATAAAGTAAACAGAAAAAAGTATGAAGCATGTTATTCCTTGGCACGAGGACCCTAAGAGAAAGATGGTCTCGTGACGTCCAAGTGAAAATCTTCAACAGAGGACTCTACCCATGGTCAATTCACAATAGAAGGTTTGAAGGAGCTTCCATGATGTTGAGCTATCCAGGTCACCACCGATAGAAGATATGCATTTTTTTTACTAAGGATTCTCTATTCTATGTTTCAATTAGAGAAATTCGTCTTTCTTAGGAAACATTCCCATAGCCATCATAGTTTTGGTGCACCAATAGAGTTCAAAGATTCAAAAAAACTTAGAATTCTAAGATCTATTATAGCTCAGCTCTGGGATTAATCCACCCACCTACTTCTCAACCTCCTTATCATCCTTAAATTCCCTGACCAACTTGAATTCAACCTCCAACCTCGGCATGGTTTCCTAGTCTTCCTTAGGTACATAGTCAAGGTAAAAATCTGTAACAACAATAACCACCATGAAAGCATGTGACAAACCAATAAAAGAGGAACGAGGCTTGTGACCATGGGGAGCCATGAGGATGCAAAATAGAGGAACAAAGAGCTAACACATTCCTGATAAAACCAAATCTCGTCCAACTCATATAGAAAATACACAACAAAACATAAACTATTTATTTCCCACATTCATGATAAAACCAAATCTCGTCCAACTCATTTAGAAAATACACAACAAAACATAAACTATTTATTTCCCCTGGTTATTTATCTGCATGAGAACCAAAATTCCCTTCACTTGCAAACATATCGGGCTTTCATAACTTGGCCTTGGCATGGACATCACCATTATGTGAGGGTGTGAGTCGAGTCTCCAACTCATGCAAGTTCTCATTCCCACAATCCGGGTGATCCTCTCCATTAAAAGTAATGACACCTCGTCCCTGTTGAAGTACAGAACCCTGGCTACCTTACCATGTGGGTCGTCCAAGATTTCATACCAACAATCCACCTAATACTCACCATTAAATGCAATAACTCTTCATCTTGGCTAAAGTACAGACCCCCCAATTGGAATAGCATGTGAGTCGATCATAATAGCATGGAGTTATGAGATTTCACCTGCGTGTAGGCCACGTTATCATGAGAACGTGGTAACACCACATCGAGGGATAATTTTATTAATTGAATTAAAATGAAATTAATTTTTCCAAACAATATTAGTACAATATTTTTAATTTTTTTAATTATATTAAATTGAGAGTTGCAACTGAAATTATGAATTTCTTAAAACTAACTGAGGGTTTTAGTTTTTTTAAATTATGTGGACATATTTAAAATGAACATTGTGGAATTTTCAAACAATCTTGATAACTACTCCTACCATAGAAATCTTAAAATCATATTTACATCCCTGTATGGAATGGAAGGGAAGTTTGTGATCAAATCCAATTTCTGGAAAAACTAAGAATCAATATAAAGAGAAGTGTCTGACATTGATTTCGTAAATAATGGTAGAGACAACATCGATGTTATTAACTTTATAGGTCTTTTTTTACTCTTCTCTTCTATATATTTATTGCAAGATTCTCCTATTATTTTACTAAAGGCTTTTGACATATTCGAAATGAACACTATGAATTTTCCAAACAATCTTAATACCTACTCCCACCACATAAATCTTAAAATTCTATTTATATATATATATATATATATATATATATATATTTATATATATATATAAAACATAAATAATCATAATATTTTTTACATAGAAAATATTAAATAAATTCTCAAAAATTATCTTTCACTTCCAAATATTGTTGTTTTCTGTATTTTATCCCTCACTTATTCTGGATATTATTGTTTTGTGTATGATTTATCTTTAAATTTCAGATATTGTTCTTTTGTACGTGCTTTCCTAGGATTATTATTATTTTTTTTTTTAATGTATGTTTCTGTTGAATTACTTCGGGGCTTCAATTCATTGGATTGGTATTTTTCTCATATAATTTAATTTAATTTGTTAATTACATTTTTCCAATTTCTTTTGTTTTTAGCTTCCAAGGATGTACCCTTTATTAGATGGAGTTTGAAACTATTATCTTTTGATCAAGTGAGTATAGACATTAATTAAATATTTTAAATATTATTGTTCACGGGCAATGGGCAGATCTAGGGTTAGTCATTTAAATACCAACAAATCCTTTAGACACTGGCCTTTTCGGCATCACCTGCAGAGCAAGTGAAGTCTCACCCGAGGTATCTAGAGGAGTTGGAGGAGCCAAGGTTTTGCAGTGATGACGGGAAGTGAGGCATTCAACATATCATTTACTCATGTGCGCAATTTCCATTACTAACAATACTTATTACTCGTTAGACCATGTGTGTGACATTCATTTACTTTATGTTCATTCAATTACCAATTACTTCATTTGCGCGACATTGTAATAACATATATGAATAACATATCTAACATATTAATAATTACCATCATTGCATCATAACATTAAACATCATAAAATGCAAACACATCACAATACACACGTTTAACGTGGTTCACCCAACTTGGGCTATATCCAAAACCACCAACTTATTTTATTAGTCATTGATAATTCTCTTAAAGCTTCATACTATGCTACAAATATGCAAAAATAACATTACCCAAACCTACCTAGCCATTCTATTGCAATGTGAGCTTCACTCTTGAGTCATACCTCAAACTTGTTCCTTCTCACGACTCAACTTCCCAAAAAGAACTAACAAATTTTCATATGTCGAACCCTTCCAAATTCTATTCGTGACCCCTCTACCCAAAAACCCTTTACATAATTATACATAAAAAGAGGGCTAAGCCCATTACAATAGTGGACAAAAATGTCCAAAAAACCAAATGGTTTATAATTGTTTTCCTCCTTTTGCACGTTGTTTTAGCATGCACCCTTTTGTCGCTTGCTTTGGCTCCTTAAAGTTTTCTCCCATCGTGCACGCTTTGGTTCATATTCTAAATGTCTTTTATGCTTTGAATTCTTCTTGCATAGATCCAAAAACTTAGCCAAAATGCCTATCCAATAGCCCCCCAACACATACATGTGGCTCATCCCAAGCCTCTTAGGTGTCCTTCCAGTCTACCATGAATTCTTATAACATCTCATTTTCTATCAAGGACTTTTATTTGACCTCTAGTTCCTTCTGCAAAATTTGGTCAATTGTGTTTGCAGTGACGCGAGCCTATTTGACACCTTCCTCAGTTGCCTGTTTGATTATTCCTTGAGTTGTTGCTAAGGTTGTTGGCATGCTCTATGATTCCTTCTATATTAATTCTATCTATTGTGAACGATATTGCTTCTCCACCCTTAGTTGATTCATTTTTTAACACAACTTTAAGTTTTCATTCATCACAGTTACCATCTTTGATGGCGGTAATGTGCCTATCACATCTTTGAATTTTTGCACATTGTCCTGTGCAACTTGGATCTTCTGACTTATTTATTGTTTCTTCTTATCCTCACTGAGTTGTTTCCAAATGCCCAGAGTCTCTGTATACAGTTGTGAAAACACTACTTCTAGAGTATTTATATTTTCCACCATTGTTGTCACGGTTTGGTTTCTCGTTCCCATCTCTTCAGGTGGAGTTCTTGGTGTCACATGCACTTATAAATAAACTATTCATGTGTGGAAGCCTTGGATGGATTCACTTATATTTGTGACTTGATATTCCACCAGATCCTCCTTCTCTGTATGTGCCTCTGGGAGTTCTTGATATACCTTCTTGAATTCTTGCTACATTCTTTCTATCTTTTGTGCGACCTCATTGCGCTCTTGTTTAACCTTGTTGTACATCGTGTCTAAGGTGATATTTTTTTGTCGTAGCCTTCACTAACTTGTTGGATTTCTTCTCTACGTGCACGTTCATCTCTTGTATTGCGCTCATCTTTAATTCTTGCAATACATCCATTGGAAATTGTTATAGCACTAAGTCATTGTAAGTCAGTGCCCTGGCCTATTCATGCATTTCTGTCATGGGGAAATCGACTACCCCTGTCACTATTTTAATAAGTCTTCCCTCTCCTGTGACTGCTTACGATTGGGAGATTGTTGGCCCTGCCTCTCTAGTCTTAGTAGTGCTTTTTGTTGGTTCTTCCTCTGTTTGTCATACTGATGTGATATTTTCTTCTTCTAATAATTGTTTCAATTATGCCATTTTTTTCTACATACATCTGTTCATATCTTCTTGTTGGTGTGTTGCATGCTGAAACACATTGTCAGTGACTTCTTTTACGTGGTTGCCTATATTGTCCAAATCGTCCTTCGTCAAGGCCTTGATTACCACTTCTTTAATGGATTTTCACTTCAATTGTTGTTGTCTGGGTCTCCTTGTCTCTGACTCTTTTCTCTTTTTGTCAATGTGTGGTGTTTCCAGTTGAGTTGTTTCCTCTAGGCCATTTCATTTGTCCCAGTAGTCTCCTTCTTCTTTCTCCTTATCGACCTCGTGTATTTTTGGGTTTTTCTTCTTGGATGGCCCTATATCTGAGGGTGGAATATTCCACTCCTCATACCATTCAACCATAATGTGGCCCATATCCTCTTCTATCAGTCAATATTTTGTTGGCAACCGCTTCTAGTCTAGATCCTTATTTTCTTGCATGTACATTTGGTGACACATTTCTTTAAAGCATGCCACTAACTTGTATGAATCAACCACTTGAGGGGGTATGCGCGGTGTCCTTTGGATTTTGTATCTAATAGTTTCCTTGTAAATATAGAATGAGACATTAATATCCATCTATCGCACTTTATATGTCATGTACCAAAGGCTCTGATACCACACAACTAAGCAAGGCTTCTTCGTGACTCCCAAAAATTGACGGTCGTTTGGATTTCTCCAAGATGATAGCGATATTAGGATCAATAACCACTTGATTAGTGGAACTCAGTACGCTTATATTTCACTTCCTCGTAGTCAATTAAAAATTTATTTAATAAAAATGTTTCCCAGTTCATTTACACACCCTCTACACATCTTGTTGTTTTCACTATGATTACTATTGACACTTGATCTTTTTTTAACTTTCTTAATATCTTACAATATAAGGTTTGCGTTGTAAACCTTACCGTTGTTTCTTAGATGCTTGCGATATCTAATCCACATTGTCCACCGAATGTATGGAATTTATATTTCATACTCTCAGAGAGAGTGTTTTCATTCTTATTATAAAAAATAATGATGTGGGATCCTCCCCCTGCGACAGAAGTCCTCTAATGCACACTATTGAATCGGTATCAATGGATATTGGCCTGTTAATCCACATTCATCCCCCATGTAAATAACTAAGAAACATTTTTAAATGCATTGATCTACTAGCTTCGTCCAAAATGCGGTATATCAAACAAGTTTAGAAGACTTTATTTTAGCAACACCATAGCCCATGCCTGTGACTCCATGACTATATTATGGGTTTTGACACTAATGGAATTATTTAGAAACTTGTTGGGTAATATGTATAGAAACTTATTTTCATCGGTGATATCATGGTCTACATACTTTAGTAATGGTATTAGTCCTAGCTTATCCCCTTCCACGATGACTCCCTTTGGAATCACTGTCCCCACTAGCAGGTACTTTGCATCCTTCTGTAAGTTGACGTGATTTGAAGATGTATTTATTAGTGGGATATAATCCTTGGGGAATATTTATGTTGAGGATAATTCCTCTCGTGTCTCTTACACTACCTACATTGTTGTGGGATGATCATGTGATTTCTTTGGTACTTATGTAGATGTTCCTATTTATTTTGGTGGTACCATCTTCTTCTTCAATTGGTGCTCTGTAAACCATTATGAAATTCAACTTTGTAAATTAGACTCTATATCTTCAGCTTTGAAACTTGGCTATGTATGCAAACTTTAACTGACAATAAATTTCCCTTGTTGGCCCTTTGCGTGCTTTTATACTACATTTCCAATTGTAGCTTCCTTTCGCGCCTAAAATTACCATATAATCCACTAGTGGTTGGCATTAATTACCTGTTTCAATGCTCCATTACTCTATATCTTCGGTGAATTATCCATTCGATTCTACAATATGTCATGATCTTATGTATTTAATGTTACGTGGCACCACTAATTCGGTGACATGGTAACTCTTTATTGCATGTCCCCTCATGGATTATCTTAAATGCTTGTATTTTTCATATGTGAAATCTCCTCTCTCTGGATGATCTATTCCTTCTGGATAATCTTTCTTCCTTCGTTGATGTGTCCTTCTAAATAATTTTCTCTCATTTGCAATAATTTCCTTCTTTTTCTCTTTACCTGCTAAACTAAACTTCTTTGAATCCTCTAATTTCGACCTCTTCCCTTAACCCTTTTCTTGTTTTTTTCCTATTTTATTTGCTTGTTCTTTATTTTTATATATTTTCTTCCTATAGTAGACTGTGATACAAGTTAACCTACACAGCTCCTCTAATGCGCGGAAGGATGACCATCCTTGTATAGTTTCAGTCATCTCTCATTCACTAGTCCTTCCAAGACTTTTCCATCCAACTGTTCTAACTAAACAACACCTGCATCAGTCACATATCTAATTACATATGGCCCTACCCAATGAGTCCTGAAATTTCATAAGTGATGTAAGAACTTATTGTCATAGAGTAGTAATAGATCACCTGTGTGGAACTTTTTCTATTTGATGTGTTGATCTCGCCATGCCTTTTTTCACGCCTTCTGTACTTGTTTATGGAACCCTGTAATAAATCTATCTTCTTCTAATACTAGTAAATTTTATATTCTTTCTTCTAGTGTTTCGAAATCCGTAAGGTCTATCATCAGAACAATGCACAAACTCAGTACAAGAAACTCCATGGGAAGTACTACTTCCTATCCATATGCTAATATAAAAGGTGTATGACGCGTCAATTTCTTGTATGTAGTTTTATAAGCTCATAGTATTGAAATGATTCTTAAGTCTCAATCATCATGTCCTACGTTGCAAACCTTTGTCAATGCATTCTCTAGTATCTTATTGAAGGCCTCCATAGTTCGATTTACTTGCGAGTGATATGGAATTCTCTTTTGATGTTGTATCTAGAACTCTTATGTCAATGTTGCAATGGTATTGTTCAAAACGTGAGTCCCCTAATAACTCATAAGTAATTTAGGACACCCAAACCTTCTAACTATGTTCTCAAACAAGGACTGTGTAGTTGTCTCTGCGCTGCAATCTATAACTAGTTCTTCCTCTACCCATCCTGTCAAGTAGTCTATCGTGGTAATTATGTACCGGGCTCCTATTCTCCTCACGAGTGGTCTAATTGGTCTGACAAAATCCACTTCCCATTTTTGAAACTCCTACAAGGTAACTTTTAGATTCAAAATAGTCTCATCCCTTGGATATGGTCTCCCTAGTCTCTTAAAAATGTCGCAACTCTGACAATACTCCTTAGAATCCTTGTGGAGGGTACACCACCATAGCCCTATGCACAAGATCTTCTATACTGTTGCCTTTCCTGCATAAAGTCCTCCTGCAATTCCATCATGTTCCTATACTAGTATCATTGGTCTTTCATGTTATATTACACATCATCGCAATATCCCATCTATGCCTAAATTATATAAGTTTACTACGATCAACTGATAATTTATTTCTTTAACCACTAGTTGCTTCTTCTGCGCTACTGTAATATCGAACGAAGCCACTCCTGTGCTCAAATATTAGAAAAATCTTGAAAAATGGTCGTCTACCATTTGACCTGAGAATAGATGTGCATCTAGTAACACTACAAATAAAATACCTTTTAGTAGAGGTTATAGCGTAGGTTTCTAGTGTTACAAAATTGGAAAAAATTGTCAAAAAAGCCTCTACTACAACATCTATTATCGACATCGAATGTTTTTGCAGATACTATAATGAAAGTTGATTATAACTAAAAAAATATGGGTGGACATAGGTGTTAGAGGATGTTTACAAATTGGTGTGTTTGTATAAGGAATAAGCACCGATGTTTTACACTTAACTTCAAGCACCGGGGTAGTAAAATACGAAAGCACCAGGGCAGTGAAATATTTAAGCACTGAGGCATTTGTCTTATAAGAACTGGGGATTTAACATAAAAATGCACAGGGAGAGTTAAAAATAATTAAGCACCAGGGATTTCTGCATAGAACGCACCAATGTGTTATTAATAAGAGGGCATCGATGTTGTATAGAATAATATGCACCTGTGTGTTACATGAAAAATGCCCCGATGCATTAAAAATTGAAATCAACGATGATTTTCAGTAACAAAAAAGCCCTGGTGTTTATCAATAACACAATAGCGCCAATGTGTATCAATAACAGATATGCACCGGTGATTTTTAAAAGATTAATGCACCGATGGTCAAATTTTTAATATAATTTTGTGGTATTGAATTAATATTGAAACCAGTGTTAAATGATTACATAAAAGCATCGATGCGAATTTCATATGAAACACACCGATGAGTTTTAATATTAAATGTGTCAATGATATTAATAATTAAAATACACCTAAAAACATCAACCTGTGATAGTGCAATTATTGTTATTTTTTAATTCCATTATTTATCCAAAAACTTACATATATCTTATATTTTGATTAGTGAATTTGGATGTGATGTCTGGATTAATTTTTTATATCATCATATTTTTCATCTCTTCATTATAATATTTAGTCATCCATATATTTAATCAACGATGTAACATTTCACAATGACATTGGACAATGCAATATAATAAATTAAAATATATTTTATTATATGAATAAAAGGGTCTTTGTCATACAAAATGGGACACTTATTGGTAATCCCTTGTCTTTTAATTGAGACACTATGTCCATTCCATTAAACAAAAATGTTTAATTTTCATAGACAATTATTCAAAAAAATACAATTGCAGCTTGCATTGATATCCAAATATATTGGTAATCATTTTTCACTGGAGAATGATGGTCATCATTAGTTAAATTAAGTTAAACTTATATTGATATTACCATATTAATTAAAGTTACATGTAGTTCAACCATATCAATTTTGTATAGAATTTACAGAGAACCTTCATTTTTTGTTTTTTCGGATGTGTCATAATTGTGTCGACCAAAACTTTTCTTATTTGGACTCTTCTCATTCTTATTTTTATCAATATATAACTTGTACCATTCAATACATACATTATTAAATATGTTTTATAAATAAATCACATAATTTTTTAGTGAAAAAAAATCGTTGTAACCAGTGCGCTTTTTATATACAAAGCATTGGTGCATTTATTACATAAAATGCACCGGTGCATTCCATATAACAACATGCCCCGAACAATTTAATTTTTTTTTTAAATATTTTGAATTACAACAGTGAGATATATATAGAATACTTCACAACGACTACAGTAGAAAACAAAAACATAGCAAAAAAATTAAACATTCATAACAAAAAAAATAGAAAAATTACGCATCAACGAGAAGAAAAAAAAAATTATGTGACAACATTTTCTGTGTTGTTTAGATGAGAACATCGACGATTTTTTTTTATGCACCATACATTTTTAG
>JASDQU010739133.1:111162-121493 GCA_032191745.1 Picea mariana
AAAAAAAAAGGAAGAGGGTCGAGTGCGTTTTGAATCCCATGCAATAACTGGTCTCTTTGCATCACATTCCAGACACTTATATATATAAAAATAAAAATAAAAACCCATTAGATCTAAAATTCCTAAAACGAAACAACCTAATTCTGAAGTGATAGAGGGAGTTAAACCTTAGGGTGAAATTTTGCATTCAGGTAAGAAAACAAAACTAGGGTTTAACGTAAGTATGAATTTGTTTTTGAATGTAGGGTTTTGAGTGAATCACCATACCCTTCAAATCTTGATTTTATTAATATTTATATTGTTCCAAAGTATTATTCTACTCCATAGTGCTCTCCGATATGTCTATCTTTCAAATTTGTTTCCTTTAAATTTTGGCAAAATAATGAAAATATTGAATACCTTCTTAATATTAAAAAAACTTTATGAAAAGGGTTTAGAGTGAATCACCATACCCTTGAAATTATCATATTCTGAATCATATTGTGGTTCCAAAGTATTATGCCCCTCCATGATATTCCTCTGTATGTCTCTCTTGCAAGTCTCTCCCCTACAAAATTTTGCAAAATAATGAAATAGTGAATAGCTTTTTAATATTTAAATGACTTTATGAAATTCAATTCCCGCTCTTTTTTTAATTGTTTAAAAAATCATGTTTTTTTTTAAACCTTTTCAGCATGATGGTGTGTTTATGTAAGATGCACAAGTGCGGTCATATTACATTACACACCGGTGCATAAATATTATTTTACGCATAGACGACATATAATTGTTTTTTATTAACAAAATCTAGAAACACGTTGTGATTGATTTTTCAACACACCGGTGCTTATTGTTAATATGTGCACCTGTGCGTTTTTGGTTTATAAGCACAACATGATGCTTTTAAAGTTATTTGATGTTTTATTTTCACATAAAATAGTATATTCATCTCAAATTATATTTTACGATGAATTCACATGATTTGTAATACTTTAGTATACATTTTATGTTTTATGTCACCTTATTCTTAAAAAATGGTTTCAAAACTATATTCAAACTCAGATTGTGGTATGGTCATTGGAATTTACTTTAGATATGTACAAGAAAGTTTGTTGCTAATTTTGTTGAAATGAAGGGAGCAAATCTTATTATATGATCAAATGGCCAATTCTTCAAATTCCAACCCATTCCATATTGTTCAAAGTCCATCACGGAGTTATCCCTTTCCATCTCTAGTAAGTTTAACTTATTTTATTTATGTTTCGATTATCTCATTGATTTATTTTTTATCCATATCAATCTGAATAAAAATGTATCCAAATTTGCAGGATCCTGATTCATAATCGAGTTCATATGGAGAAAATATTGCAGTACTGGTTCAAAAATGTCGGAAGGTCTTATCATGAGAAACATACCGCAAGAAGTTGGTAGATGAAAATGGACAACCACTTTACCCTTCCAATTGTGACATTCCATCTTCCAGTCGCAATCCTTGGTTGGTGATGGTAAGAATTGTTTGGTATAATGTAATTTGAACAAAAAAATTATTGCATTGTGATTACTAATATCATCGATGTACTAATGTTCAATAATTTTTAAATTAGGATTCTTCTGGTGATGAGCGACCTACCTACCATCTTCCGTTGCACCCCACAACAATGTCAACCTGAGAGAAGGTTGAAATGAGAGCACAAATCGAAGAAGAAGCGTACCAAGAATGGTTGAATCAACCACCTATTCAATTCCCACTACGTCCAGATTTTCAAATTATGAATGACTACAACAATAGTATTTCTTCAGAAGTTGGAAATGGAGATAATAAAAAATAGGTTGGTATGGTTGATTACTTATGGGATATGACTTCCATGGAGACAATGTTGTTCGACACATTCCATACCGTTGAGCTAGGGGATGATGCTCATATCAATGATACCATTTTTGAAATCCTCAAATCTGCTTCCACCACCCCTCTCTTTGGACCTAGTGCCTAGACAAAATCTACCCATCTTGGGACAACAATGTTACTTTACAACTAAAAGAATAGTTTGGCATGTCAAACGCATGTTTCTCGACAATATTGAGGTAATTGACCAGCAGGTGCCTTATATTAATTTTGTGAAATCTTGTCACAATGCAATCAACATTAGAAAGGGTTTCTTTTATAAACGTTAAATGACCTTGCACATTAATTCTATTGCCCACTAACTTCAGGTATTCAAATATAAGGTTATTCCTAGTGATAATGTTTTTCTCGATAGATACAAAGAGGAAAAGAAGTTGTTGAAAATGTTGGGTGTTGAGTATATATCATATCATTCATGTTTGAATGATTGTATTCTATATAGAGGAGAATATGCAAACAAAGAGCTATGTCTGAAATGTGGGCATGATAGGTACCATAAATCAAATAAAAATGGTAAATTGCATGGTCCTCCTCATAATATATAGAGTCACATGCCTATAATCCCAAGGATTCAAAGGCTCTTTCATTGAAAAGAATTAGCTATGTTGCAGGGATGGAATTCCTCGCACATAAGTGAGTCAGGAGTTATGTGAATCCCAACAGATTCAATATCCATGAAGCATATAGAGAATACATGGCTAGAAAAATTCAAGGATGAAGTAAAAAGTCTAAGAATCAACATAGCAATGTTTGGCGTGAACCCATATTCCCTCCAAAACACCAACTATTATGTTTGGCCTGTAGTAGTGATCAATAACAATACCCCCCATGGTTTTCCATGAAGAATGAACATCTTATGTTGGCTATTATAGTCCCTAGTATAAGACAAGTGAAGAATATCGATGTCTACCTACAACTATTGGGAGATGAATTGAAGGAATTGTGGGAAGGGATAGATGTATACGATGTATCAAGACCCATTGCAATAGAGAGGATTTTTACATTGTATATCATATGTGATGACACCACACATGATTATATAGGCTTAGGAGTTTGATTTGGTAATTAATATGTTTATTGATTTCTTTATATACATAACAATATTTATTGTCGTATTTTATTCACTGTGATTGACATTCTATCTTTAAATGCTAACGTGTTATGTATATAACAATTTCACAGGTCTTGTAACTAAACAATATCATGGATATAAATGGTGTGGACCTTGTTTGAAGGATAGGTGGTCCAAACACCTACGAAATACAATGTACAACTACTCGAGGGTATTCCTCCCAAAAGAACATCCTTATAGAAGAGAAACATCCGCTTTGAATGGTAAACAAGAGAGAACCCAAATTCCTTCAATAATGACACCAACATAATGGCTTCGAGAATATGAGAGAGAGAAGGAGAAGGAGATTGCATAAATGTTAGATTCAAATGGGGAGCCTATGTCGATGATCCAGAATTCTTCGACACCTATGTTGAGAAATTTCCCATTGGGATGAAAAGGAAATCTATCTTTTATGAGATCCCCTATTAGGAGCATGTTAGGATTTCCCACTTACTAGATCCCATGCATATATTTAAAAATGTTTCATCTTCTTTATGGAGGAACATATCATCGAAATAAAGTGACACATTGGTTGTGAGAAGAGATATTATTTCTTCAAAAACTAAAAAGAAACATTGGCCAAGACAAGAAAGTAGAGGAGTGGTTGGTCCCTCCTGTTCTTTCAAAAAAGGTGATGTCCCATGGATTTTGAAGAAAGAAGATTTATCTTCAGAAAATGAAGTTATATTGTATGTGAAGGTGTCTTCTTTATATGGATCTTCTCTATGATGTTGCTTCACTGTGCGTCAAGACCATTTGTCGGGGTTGAAATCACATGACCATTTGAACCTTCTAAAGGTACAACGTATGTCAAAAATATGATTTTACTATTTGTAATTTTTATTTTTATGCCATGGGATAGAACATAATTAATTTTTTATGTGTTTACTTTGTAGTGTCATTATCCCCTTCTCTTGCATGGGTGTGTGAACCATGACATCCCCCATGACCTAAGGTGTTCCATATCTAAATTATATGCATTTGTACGTTGGATCACATCAAAGGAGATTCATATGGCTAGCATTCCATGGTGGCATCAAGAGATAGTTGAGATTGTTTGTATGTTTGAGAAGGAGATACCTCTGATTTTCATGGACTTGTAGGTTCATATTCTAATTCAACTAGTAGATGAGGTTGAATTAGTCGGGGTGGTCTCCTGTCGTTGGATGTTTTTTTTAGAGAGGTACATGAAAAAATTGAAAGGATTTGTTTATCAAATGGAAAAACCTGAGGGGTCTATGACAGAGGCGTACATATAATATGAGTCTTTCTATTATTCCAGTGAGTACATCAAGCAGATCGACAACAGAACAGGTGTGGTGATTTGGGACAACGAAAGGGATGAAGATAAAAAAGAAGGGGAGCTTCTCCAAACGAATGTAAAAAGGTGCTTGATAAATAGTAAGTGACTTATCGTTTTTCAAATTTCAACACAGTAAGTATTCACACTGAAATTCATAATTTATATTTTCATGATCTCATATGTAATATATATTGGTTTTATTTCATGAATACATCGGTGAATTCAAAAATTGATACTGTCAATAAATTCATTCTTTACAATTCATAGGCAACACAACCATGGGTTTCATTGTACGAACATAAGAGGAGGAAATCAACTAGTGACAAGAAATAATTCAGACAATTGAATGGTAGAAGCATGTTGTATCCTGATCATTTAAAAGAAAATATGCCAATGATATGCCCCGATAGTTGGGTTGTTGACCAAGTTAGAGATAAATATGGTGCATTAGATCGTTACCCGCATGAAGAAGAGGATGCACTAAACATAGGGATCGGTTGTAGCAACTTGGTAATAATATTTTTGTGTACATAATTTTTAACTTTGTAATTCACATTTGAATTGTAAGAACATCTATATTATTTTATATTTTAATGGTTGGGTTCTTAGACACATATTGACACTGTGAATTGTTCATTTTTTTATAGGTGCATTTGCTCCCATCTATGTGGGCATATGGACATTATTTTCTCATAGAGTATGTCAATGATGGACACATGACACAAGACTATGGAGTGGAAGTCAATTTCGACCAATCAAGTCCTACTAGCCACCGTGATCAAAACACCATACATGGGAAGTTAGGTTATGTTGGAAAGATACAAGAGATCATTCGAGTGGACTTCTCTTCTTTCCAATGTGTTATTTTTAGGTGCAAGTGGTTGGACATCTTTGATTAGAATAACGTAAAGGAAGATCATGATAGTGGGATGATATGTATCAACTCTAAAAAGACGTGGGATGAAGCTAAGGATCCTTATGTTTTCCCAAAACACTGCAACCGAGTGTTTTTTTACCCAGATGTGTTGGATAGAGATTCATGGTTTGTTTTAAGACACAACCCTAGATCAAAACATATTTTTGAGAACAACAATGTTATCATGCCAAGCAGGGAAGATAATTAGGGTGATGACAACAGAGAGTGATATGCACATGTTTCATTTGATTTTTAATATTGTTATTGTATCTTTTTGTTATATTGTTTATTTTGATAATTGTATTGTTTTTTATTCATCTTCTGACAGAGGAAATGCTAAGTTAATTATAACAAAACTTTGAACAATTTTAGTTGGTTAAGAGTCAGTTTGACGCATAATGTGTTTGTCTTTCAAATTATTTGTGATTGCATGGAACGTTTTTTATTTGAACATATTTATATGGCGTTGCATATATTTAAAAATGTTTCATCTTCTTTAAGTATTTCCAATTGTAAAATTTTGAAAAATGTTAAATGTCGAGTTGAAATTTTAATGGAATATGAAATTCTACTTTTTATGTTGATATAGTTAGATGTAATGATATGGTTGATATACATGTTTAATAGTACAATATTTTTGAGGATATGTTAACATGATGATTCAAAAATCGAGTTTATATTGATTTATTTTGTAGATTTAAAAGTAAGATTAACAAAAAAATGTGGTTTATAATTAAAAAATTAAATTTATAACATGATTTTGTGATAATTTGGTTTTTAACTAAAGTAGTGTTTGTTAGTTTACATACTTTTATCATTACTATTGAAAACATTTATAAAATTATGCCCCCAATGTTGAGTAAAGCCACAATTAATGAAGTAATCTTTTAAATTTTGATAGCAATCAACTTACGAAATAATAACAAAAATAACAATAGGAAGATTTGTATCCATAAAAATTTAAAGCCAATAGAATGTTTATCATTGGAGATCATAACTTTTTTATAATAACAATTTTTAGTGTAGAAGAGTCTATTAAAAAAAAGTAATTAGTAAAATGGAAAATAATATTTATCCATATATAATTTGTTTTTTGATTTTTTTTTTTAGTTAGAATGAATATGTATAATGAATTATCTATGCAATTATAGTTTCAATTTTATAATTATAGATTCAACCATATTGAACTTTGTAATTTATAAAAATAAACACGATGATGATAACCATCTTATAACAAACACAAACAACATCTAAAATACACATTTATATTCGCTAGCTAACATCATCTAATTATATATACCTCTAGCACATATAAACATCATTAATTAGCTAGCAAGCATATCTAATAATTTAATAGGGCATCATCATTGTAATCACATCTAACAAAAGACAATCATTTTATAACATCATCATCACACACATCTAACAAGCATAATTTAACATACACATCTATCAAGCACATTTAACATTAAACATATCTAACATAACCTAAAAATGTACACAACAATATCAACATATAAATTAATTAAGTATATCATCATGATCAAGAGGAAAAATGCACGTCTAATGAAAAATGTTATAACATACACATCTATCAAGTACATTTAACATCCAAATTTAACATGACCTAACAATATATAAATCAACATCAACATATAAATTAAGTACATCATCAACATGATCAATAGAAAAAAAAACACCATATATATATATATATCATGGACAAGTCAAATAACTGCTATACGATATTTGGTCCATTCGATGGCATAATATGCATATCTACAACAATAGTGGAGGTCTGGTATGTAGTGGAAGATGATGGATGATGAATAGTTCCTTCCTACTCATCTAGGTGAGGTGAAAGATGAGGATGAGGAATAGGCTTGTCATGCTCATCTAGGTGAGGTGAAAAAGGAGGATGAGGAATAGGTTCAGCATGCTCATATAGGTGTGGTGAAAGAGGAGGATGAGGAATGGGTCCAACATGCTCATATAAAATAGGAGGATGAGGAATATGTGTTTCCTCCCTATGATCTGGGTGAGGTGAAGGAGGATTAGGAGGATGTGGAGAAGGATGACCATGACCAACCTCATCAATCTATGGGGTACCGAATGAACATGTCATACTGGAAGAAGGGTTGTGATTATAATTGGGATCCCTCCTCACTCCTAGTAGCATGGAAGCTTTGATGATATGACACATAATATGAATCAAATCATGCAACATCTCCCTCCAAATATCCAAGAGCATAGGACCTTCCCCAATGTCTTGCATCATGGAAGGGCAGACTCCCACCTCAGTCAAAAGTGCAGAGAGTTGGTCTCCCAATTCCGACCTAAATCTGGTATCGATCCTACCACACATGTCGTCGGGTAACTTCACCTAAGGACCCTAACCCACCATGGCCTCAGGCATCATCTCCTCATCGTCATCTGCTGGGGGAGGAGGCACATCCCCATTGAGAGTGCCAATGTATGCAATATATAGTACATAACAATAATTACACAGTTAATTCATTAAACAATTTAATAAAACAAGTTAAAGAACGTGTTAAAATTAATTTTATTCTAATTAAGTAAGACGATAAAATAAAACTATATTAATTTAAAGAAAACACTAATATTACCTCTATCATTTGGTGGCTCATTTTTTGTGAAGTGGATGTTTGGACATCCTTTTCAATTCAAACCCGCATAATGACACGACACCATGACGAACATGTGATCTGTCGCACTACCTAGTATCCTTATTACATCTGGCGCAATCCTAGCTAGAAACTCTGCCTGGACCCTCTTGGGAATCATCTCCCCCCACATGCGCATCCACACATGATTCCTCAGCCTAGGAGGCTGACTGAAAAAGTCATCGTCATCTCTAGAAACCTCTCAAAAAATAAACAAAACAAGTCTAAGTAAAATGGGAAGTTCGACCTCCCACGTATCATAGATCGACAGTTGTCGAGTGCTATATTAAACTTCCATAAAAAAAATGGCAGACCATCTGATACATTGTGGCCGGTGTACCAAGGAATCAACATAATATAGAAGAGGGAAGCTAATTCACTTCCTATCACTGGTAAAATGGGATATGGTAGGTACTAAAAGTGAGAGTCGCCTAACCTCCTCTACACTAAAAGAGGTGATTTTCAGTTGTCCACCAAACACCTGAAAAATCAACTGGGGATAGTGCCTCAACCCCAATATATCGCCAAGAGTACATGAGATAACTCTTAGTGACAACACCTACTTAGACATCTGAGAACTAGGGAAAATCCTCCCCTCTCTTGCATAGCCCAGTGATAAAGTAAATATCCTCCTAAGTGGGATGGTACCATTGATTTAGACCCACATGGAAAGCATGTTGATGAAAATCCCATCAACGGATTAGATGCACAAACAACCCAAAGTTCCCCTTAAGGGATGTAGCCTCCTCATTGTACTTAAGGAGGCCTACATCCCTCAAGAGAGCATGAGTCGTTGCAGTAATAGGGAGAGGATACAAATCCCTCTCCCTATCCTCCCATTCTCGCACAACATTGTACAGTTCCACAATTTGATCCTATTGTTGTTGTTTCTTTCTATGCTCATGTCTATCCATGATTAACATATGAAATA
The DNA here is from genome assembly GCA_032191745.1 of Picea mariana. Lineage (NCBI taxonomy): Eukaryota > Viridiplantae > Streptophyta > Pinopsida > Pinales > Pinaceae > Picea > Picea mariana. The sequence goes on from JASDQU010739133.1 coordinate 119,993, forward strand.
CATCAACCTCACTCATACATAAAACATAAAAAAAATCTATTGAATGGTAAATTTATCTATAAATACAGAAAATTAACTTCCTTCAAAAAATAAGATAATTGCATTAACGGTGTGCCAAAAAAACAATCATGCACCGTCGATGATGCACCCATAGATATTGTGAGCACCATGACTGGTGCGTCAATGTAAACTAACACATCAAACAAAATATGTTATGTTGTGTTATGCAATGCATTGGAAAATGACATTACACCGGGGCGCTACACTACAACACATACACCCCAGTGTGTCACTTTTATCATATGCACCACTTAAACCAAAAAAAAAATTAAAATATTAACGTAGGTAAACAATTATTTAAAATTAACAAAACAAAATGGTGCGTATACATTCACTACATGCACCCGTGTATGTAACTAACATAGTCTCATCATCACATAAACTTTAACAAATTTTCAAGTATGGAACTTATTATGGTGCAGTTTGTTCATTACTATCGCACCACGCATGGTGCCACCAAAAAAATTATTAGGTTCACCTCAACACAATGTTACATTTCTCAGCGATGCATTTTCTAAACATGAACTCCCTGGTGCTCACGTTTACCAATTAAATGCGTAAAATGTATCTGATAAGGGGGGTACGCTATGTAATTTAATGTCCCGGTGAGTTATTTGTACTTTGATGCACCGCCCCACCAGTTATATGGTTTTCTTTGGTGTGTTTTTAAATGGATGCGCCCATGTGTTTATGTTTACCAACACACCACTGAGAAATGTAACAAGGTACATGGTGTGTCATGTAAATTTATAGGGAACACCGTACGGGGTGTGAGCTGAGAGCCTCGAACGCACAGTGTAGTTTTTTTTGTTTCTTTTTTTTATACACTTAAAATTTTACTCAATTTTAAATTTTAATCTCTTGAAAGTTTAAAATTTAGTGCACCAAAATATATTTTTTGAAACAATCCTACATTGTTGCGTAAATGTTTTTTATTTAATATGAGGGTGCACTCTACTTATAGCACACCGTTGCTTCCAGTGTTATATTGTGCACCATAGATTTTTAAAAGAACACTATTATGGTGTGTCATTATTTCTCGTTGCATCGTTATTTCCATAGTGCACTAGATAATATTGTTCTTTATTTGAAATAACCCTGCTATGGTGTGCTAGTTTTGAGGGAACTAATGAACCTGTTGTAGAAAATTCACAAATGCATTATGTACTTATAAAAGCACCGATGTAAAAACATCCACTAAAACCTTTTCCCGCTCACCGCTTCTAGTATCATCCACTATAAATGGATTTTTGGGATATTTTTACAAGGGTGTCTGCAAAAACCTCCTCTAGAGGGTCTTTTCCTTGTAGTGTAATCTGTCATCTAGGTCCCTGTGTCTTCTCCTGTCAGTATTCATGACAAATGGTCTGGTCTTGCATTCGGTTTTCCAGGCTTCACAATATGTTCAAAATAATACACCTAGAACAACAATAACCATCTA
>JASDQU010739133.1:121517-138965 GCA_032191745.1 Picea mariana
ACACTAGCTTGTTCATGAGATATCTGAGTGTAGAGTGGTCTATATAAATTTTGAAATGGGACCCCAACAAATAGTGTCTGAACTTATGCAATGAATAAACGATTGTCAATACTTTAAGTTTTTTGTAAATTTTGTATTATGTCTGTCTTATGGAACAATATTTATTTGATTGTATACTGAAAATCCATTGGTGAACGAGTAGGCCTCCTTCCCACCTACATTTTCTAATACTTCATCTATAAAGGGGGTCACAAACAGGTCCTGAAAACATGAATCATTCAACTTCCTTAGGTATACACACATTCTAATACCCCCTATTTTCTTATATTGAATGACCATTGGACTTATCCATTAGGACTCTACGACAGGTTCAATTATACCAGATGCTATCATTTTATCAAACTCTTCTATCACTTTTTCCTTGTACTTTGGATTCAAGATGTAAGGTCTTTGTCTTCTTGGCTTAGAATCTAGTTTTAATGGGATCTTCATATCACCCAATTCTCTATCTATTACCTTCACCTATGAAAGTGTTGCTAGCAAGAGATCTTGATACTCGCGCAATAGATCTAAAATATTTTCCATACTCTCATCGCTCCAATAATCACCAATGTTTGCAAACTTTGGTTTCTCCTTTGTGCCAATGTTCACGTTGCTCACTCTTAATGGATTCACATACATGTCAGTTTCAAGTGTTGGACCTACTACATATCCCTCCCCTTTAGTCTCTCATACCTATACATTTCTTGGGTCTTCTCCTTCTTGGTATTCCTCGATAACATTATAACATTCTAATATTAGTTCATGAACTATCACAGACTCTTTATGTGTACTACATGTAGGTATTATTTCTACTTGATATTCTTCCATAATTTTTTTACCTCTAATGGATTCTAAAGTTGTATCTACTAAAGGTGACTTAGCTTCAAAATTATATTTTACCTTAAAGCTTCGGATGAGATATTCCCAATTCATTGTCCCTCTGCACACTTGTATCTCTAAATACCAGTTCCTGGGAACTGTCTCCAACATATGTATGAACCTATGCATCCATTCCTACTTTGACACTTTCCTCCAAGTTGTAATGCATCGCACAACATGGTCCTTTGAATCGCCCATCCTTGTATACTTTTTCATAATGTCTTCTTTTCCAAACCTGGTATGCATCATCCTCTTACAATGTTTCCAATCCTCTATCCATTCCTTGTGAGTCTCCCACAATCTTGTTGGAGTTTCTTTCAGCACAACATCTAATGCTAATAGTCTTTGTTGTTTGGGTATCTATAGTTCAAATTCATTGAAAAAATAACTTACCTTAGTTAATCCCTCAAAATTTCACGTATCATGTACCTCTGTTCCAATCCAGTGCAAAGAGTGACTAATATGAGCACATCTTCTGGTCGATACTTAATGTAACCAGTGTTTTTAGTTCTCGAGTCCTTCCTCCAAGTCTGATGCATACAAGCTTATGCTTCCCCAACTAAGTGCATTGTCTACGGTGGGATTGACATAGTCATCCATGAGGGCTATCATATTATATAAGTTATCAATTTATTTTCTCGCGGGCTCCACATATCTTCTTTCCTCCATAGGGTATAATGGCGTAGTGAACTTTAAGCCTCCTCCTTCAAAAATCATCTCTCTTTTCTTCAAGTTAATAATTGCTTGATTGTGGAAGGCCCAATCCAGTCCAAGAAAATTTGGGTACAACTAAATTTTATCCACAATATCAATCACCTCAAAGTTAACTACACTAGACACTCCATCTGTATTAACAAGTACTCTTTCCAATATCCCAATTGGTATTATCTTATGTTGGTTAACCAACCTCAAATCAAAAATTGACCAAACTAACTTTGGTTTCCCCATCATCTTCCATGTTTTCCTTGGAAGAACATTGACATCTCATCCTAGATCTAAGATGAAATTGTCCATGTTATATTCTCCTATCTGCGCATTCAATCTGAATTCTTTGTTTGTCCTCTTCTTGCTTAACAATTTGTTTACTTCTTTTGATGTCATAGGTATTTCTCTACCTTGCATACATTGATAAATCATTCCACACAGTACATTTAGTGTTTTATTATCCCGCATTAGGTCTAAGCATATCTTTAGAAATTATTTCAAAGTATTTACCTTGTCAACTGGCCTTTCTGGAATAGTGTGATCATAAACTGATGGCATATCGTATATTGGTGGTGTCATTGACATTGATGTTATCCAGTGAGGTCCTAGTATATCCTTCCTTGCTTGCTGATATGTTTCACTTTATTTATATGGATTGAATGCTAGCATGGGCTCAACTGATTCCTTATCCATTGTTCAATTCCCTTTCCATTCTTTGTTTCATCTGGTCTGGTTCTCGTTCTGTCGCGCATTACAACTGCTACTCTGAGATGATCGTCACGTTCCTCAATGAATATCATGTCCAGGTTTTTGTTATGATTCTGATGTTGGTTATGATGTTGGTTCTAGTTCCCTCTCGCCTCTGACTCCTCTATCATTTGAGGACAATCTTATTTTTCATGATCCAATGCTTTGCAATACATGAATTTCATATAATAATGGATTCAGGAAATCTCTCGCTAAATGTCTCGGTTGATTGTAGTTATAAAAAATTATCGGTCCTCTACCTCCTCGACCAAATCCTCCATGTCCTCAATCTCTTTCGAATCCTCCACATCCACCCTGATTAAAAAATCTTGGAGTGTTGTACTGTGGAATTCATCCTTCGACTGTGTGACAATCGTTTTCATCGTGTCCTATGTATTTGCAAAAAGTATAGAATAAATTTATTGGTGTACTCTGATACTTCTGTAGTAAGGGAAAAGAAATTAGATGATGTCCCCATGTCTTAAATTTCTCGCAATACTCTACTCCTACCAATGGGTTTGGTGATCCTATGGAAATATACTGCGTGAATGTCGTACAGTCTTCCTTTCAATGGTATTTTGTTTTACATGTTATACAACAAACATGTTCACTCTTTTTATTTTCATTCATTATCTATGATAATTGAATTCTCAGCACAACCAACTGTGACTGTACCTGTTCCATACCTGCGCCATCTCCTACAGGAGATGCTTCCAATTTCATCGCGATTGCCAACAATTTTGGCTGTGACATGACCTTCTGTTGCATTAACAGATAATAGATATGTGGTAATAGAATTGCAATAAACCATTCTCGATTATTCTCATCAGGGATCTGAAAGCTTAATATACCCATCATATATTTGAATCTCTGGTCATAGTCCCAAACTATCTCATTATGCACTTCCTTGATTTCCTTTGGTTCTATGATATACTCAAATTCATATTTTGGCTTTCTAAATTCTTTCAAAAATGCTTGTCCAATACCTACCAAAGTTCCTGATTGTCCCATCGGTGTAGTTGTGTGGTACTTCATATACCATAGCAGTGCACAACATTTGAATGTTGTGGAAAACTGGACAATATTTGTCACTTCATCCTAGACATTATTTGCAGTCTATATCATGTCGCATACAAATAAGTGTTGCTCAGATTCCTTCGACCCCGCTCTCTGAAACTCAGGCATTCTCTGTGTATGATATATCCTTGCCATTGTACTTGTTGTTGTACTTACACTACTTATGTTGACTGAATCTGGCTTGTTTCACTAATTCCACTATTCTGACTATTTCTCTGACTTCTTCCACTCACTACAATTTCTCTTAAACAATTCTTGGTCCCCGCTTCAATTCCCAGTGATGCACACGGGGTCATGGGTTTGACGCAGATTATGATCTGAGATTGACCTCCTTCTTCTTCTAGATAGTACTTAGGATCTAATTATTTCCTTTTCCTTTCTTCGTATGGTATGATATGAAGTTTTGCAAAATGGTCACTTTCCTTGAATTCTTTGTGCTGATCTTATTTCCCAGACACATTATGCTTCTTACTATACCTAAACCTTTTCCCACAACACAATACTCTAATCTCTCTGTCTGAGTCAGTATTCTCTTCTCTCATCATCCGTATTCCATGTGATCCTTGCTCATCCTTCCCACATGCACACCACCCACTGGTCATCCCCCAGGCCCCCTAAGTGCGCAAAGGCGCCTAGTTGTCTGAATCCATCTTCATGAAATTCTTATCGCACAATAAAATATATATCCAAGTACACAAATTACCTTCTACATGGACCCTTGGAAAAGTCCCTCTCCGAGACACTATAATACTAGGTACAATCTATTGAAAATTTTGTAATATAACCCCCTTGTATATTATTCAACCAAAACTATACTGCGTGAGAAATTGTATTTCTTACTTTGTTCAACTATCTGATCACTTCAGGGGTCCAGTGTCTTGCAGTTTCAACTCTATATCTCCCAACGTTCTCCACTAGCCTTCCAAACCATTCAGTCAAAATTATTGGAAATTCAGGAAAGAAAATTTCACGAAGATCTATGAAAACATACCTTTGTAACCACTTCCCTTCGTTGAGCTGATGGTTTATATTATTCTCTATGGAAAAGTATCATTGATTCCTTTCTATCCATTCTTCAATTTCTTCCTTATTTGGCCTCCAAAACATTCCCCTTAATTACAGTTCTCAAGCTCGGCAATGGAACCATTTGTTGATGCACAGTGGCCAAATCCGGGGTTAATCATTCAAATACAAAAAAATCCTTTAGACATCATCCCTTTCGGCATCACTTGTAGATAAATTGCAATCTCACCTAAGGCATCTAGAGGGGCTGCAGGAACCAAGGTTCTGCAGTGAAGAGGGGAGGTGAGGCATTCAACATATGATTTACTCATGCGCACATTTTCCATTACTAACAATACTTATTACTCGTCATACCCTGTGTGAAACATTCCTTTACTTTATGTTCATTCAATTACCAATTACTTCATTCGCATGGAATTGTAACAATATATACAAATAATGCATTTAGCATATTAATAATTTCCATAATTGCATCATAACATCAAACATCATAAAATGAAAACACATCACAACACACAAGTTTAACGTGACTCACCCAATTTGGGCTACGTCCACAACGAGTGACTTATTTTATTAGTCATTGATAATTCTCTTACAGTTGTGAACTGCGCTACAAAATATGCAACAATAACATTACCCAAACCCACCTAGTCATTATGCTGCAGTGCGAGCTTTACTCCTTAGTCATACCTTACCTTCACTCGACTCAACTTCCAAAAAATCACTAAGAATTTTTCATATGTCGAACCCTTCCAACTTCTATTCGTTAACCATCTACCCAAAAACTCTTTAGATATTTATACATAAAAATAGGGCTTATCTCATTACAAAAGTGGACAAAAATGTCCCAAAAAATCAACTGTTTATAACCATTTTTTGCCTTTTGTGTGTTGCTCTGTCATGCATCCTTATGTCACGCACCTGGTTCCTTAAATTCTTCTCCCGTTGAGCATGCTCGGGTTCATCTTCTAACTTCCTTTTATGGTTTGACTTCTTCTAGTGCAGATCTAAAAACTTATCCAAAATGTATGTCAAATAATCATGGTATAAATAATTTGTATGAAACATGAAGATTTTTTCTTTATTAATAGACTCCCTAAAGGAATAATTCATAGTTATGATATGATGAAATTATTATTCATGAAATTATACTTATTCTAGAAGTCTAGATATGATGAAAGATGAGGAAAATGAGTGAAGTTAGGGATGGATATCACATAGAGATTTATAGAGATATTCATGGATATATTGTGTAGAATTTTATTCTATATTGGACATATTATTATAACAACCTCAATGTTATATTATGATGCATCACATATGTATTGAAGGGTTATCTACAATAGCAATGCCCAAGAAATTAACTAGAACAAGAAAACATGAATACTATCACCAAAGCTGAGAGAAAAATGGCCATCACTTTATTAATACTATGAGACATTCTTATATAGATGTATGTTATTACATGATGGCTTGAATAGGGAAAGATATAACTATATTCTAAGAGCTAGTTAACTAGATTTTATCAACTACTTCCTTGGGAATTGAGCCCAGTTTCTCTTCTCCTCCAATAAGATAAGAGAGTGATACTTCCAAGAATACAACTATTTGATGGTGTGGGACTTCCTTGGTATTCACATGGATGTACGTTGTTTTTCCCAATTCCTCCCTATTTAATCCCAAAAGTTTCCCCACTTTTGTAAATGAATGAGGAAAATGCTTTTGCATTGCATCTTCTGAAAACCATTTATCCTTATTAGAAGTTTGTCCTATACACCCAACAAGGTAAGATGTATGTTGATTGTAACATTCCACATTACCAACACTATCAAAATGGTCTCATACAATAATGTGACATCCCCATTACCAAATTTCTCTGATACCAATTTGTACTATTGAGCAACAATACTCAAAATTCTAGTGCACAAATTCTACTCTACAACATTAGTATGTGCATAAATGTTAGGGACCTAACCCCTCATGTAGGTAGAATAATATATTTCCATGTAATAAAGGTCAATATAAATAAGGCCTTGCAATAAGGAAGAATAAGTCCAATGTAAGAAGACCTAATAGAAGCTTCCGCTTCTAGAAGGATCTTCCTCTAGATAGTTATTTTGATAGACATATTTAGTATAAATAGGAGTCGAGGGTATGAGAAATTTTGTCTTGGATATTATTGTAATAGAGCTCTGCTCCGCTGGAGGTTGCCCCCTCGAAGAGGCAAGTGAACATTTCTCTTGGTAATTAAAGTGTTATTTCTGTTGTTATTTTGTTATCATTTTGGTATTATCGTGGTGTTGTTTTGGTTATATTATTGTTCATCTGCCATTTCTAGATATTTATTTCTATTATGCATACTTTTTATATATGGAATATTACAAATGGTATCAGAGCACCTTCCTCGACAGAAAATTGCGGGTAATTTTTTTTTCAGGGTAGAGACGTATTGCAACGTCTTTAAGCTATAGAGACCTGTCGTTACATGCATAAACCTATGATTGGAGATTCATACACGAAGGAAATAAAAGTGGTACTTAAGAGCACATATGTTGGCCACCCTTGTAACCCCTGTTGGTACCCCTTCGAGTGGTAGCACATCAGAAAGTACCTGTATATAGATTGACCTAGATCTCTCGAAGCCCTCTGTAGATAAACCAATTGGTCTCTTGACTGCTATAGTGCCACTGAGAACAACACTCGGGAATATAATTTCTAGTACCTGGGTAGTCAAGTAGTATGGTTAAGGGTACAATCTAGCCTCCTTAGTTGGTGCTCTGAGATATTGGGCCGAGTACTACTGTTGGACCTCGCATGTATATCAGAGAGCTATAGAACATGGCAAACCCTTGTCTGTGGAACCCTTGAATACCTAACCCTTGGGACAAAAATGAAAATAGAACATATAAGGTCTATTGCAGTGCAACTGTGTCTCTTGCATTCGAGTTGCGAAATTACTAAACATTTATTCCTGTTAAGCATTTGGACATTTCATCACTGCAGTATTCTTCAGATCGGAGTATAACTCCGCAAGAGTAAAAAAAAAAAAGTCTGGATCTTGTTGGCACCATTATTTGATACCTATTTCATTGGTTTTCTCTCTTCACCCTGATCACAGTCATACCTATCATTTTTTAGCAATTTGTTTTTTCGTGGACCCAACCTCCTTCCAACACTCTTATTTGGGCTTTACCCCATTGGATTCACCTCATCTCCCTGATCGTTGTGATACACTTCACCCATAACCCATTTTCTTTGTGGTCCCACCTGCCCCTTTTCATGTTCCCTAGTCATCATGGCCCATAACCGTAGCCAAGACTTGGAAGCTCGCTTCAATACCTTGCACTCTAATTTCACATAAAACCAACAAGAAGTGCAACAAATCAATACCAATATTCTCTCCATCAATCAAAAAATGTATTCCTCCATCGCGGCTTCATTCACTACCTCAATCGAGGAACTCAAACAAGATCTCAAACAAGACATTACTACCTAGGTTGAATATGTCACTACTACGATCTGTGCTAAGTTGCATATCCCTGCATATCTTCCCTTATATGACCAACCTTTTCATAACAAAGGTGAAACTTCCTCTCATTTCCAGAATTTTCAGCCCCATCACTTTCATCGTGAGCTATGCCTTCCGCGTGTGGATGTGACCAAATTTGATGGATTGAATCCATCAAATTATTTCCCTTTGTATGGCATTAGATATGAGTTAGCCAAACTCCGGTATGGTGTTCTCCATCTAGATCAAGAGTGTTGGCAATGGTGGCAATGGAGAAAAAATTCCCTCCAAGGGTATGTGACTTGGACACACTTTGTGGCAAAGCTTTATGAATTCTTTTAAACTAACACCAACCATTTAGATCATTTGACAAAGTTGAAACAATATGGCACATTGGAAGACTTTATAGCTACTTTTGAGTGACTGTCTTTTCGTACAGAGGGCATGTCTGATGCTTTTTTTCGAGAATGTTTTATTAGTGGCCTCAAGGATGAGATTCATGCTCATGTTTTCATGGCTCGGCCTCAGAGTTGGGTGGATGCTACTAAAATAGATAAGGAAAAACAACAAGTTGTCTCTTCTCAAAACCGCAAACCCTCCTTTATTCCTCGCACTAAACCAATAACTCCCACTCCTCCTTCTACTCCACTCAAGATCCATAAATTGACCAGGGCCAAAATGGATGAACACCAACTCAAAGGACTTTGTTATAATTGTGATGACACATATTTTCTAGGACAAAAGTGTAAGGAACAAAATAATTTTATTTCCATCTCAAAGGATGTTTCAAAAGAGGATGTTTAGGCTCCCCTTGTGTCTGTGTCGCCTGAACCCATAGACATAACCCCTCCCTTAGACCCTCCTGAAGTAGAACTGGTCATTTCCCTAAATTCTCTCACTGGCTTCTTTGCTCCCCAAACCCTCAAGATATTTGGTTACATCAAGCATAGGAAGGTAATCATTCTTGTTGATAGTGTAAGCAACCATAATTTTATTCATTATCGCATTTCCCAACAAACTAATTGCTATATATGTGTAGTCAATAATTTCAAAATCATGATTTTCAATGGTGGATCCATGAAATGTGGAGGGCGTTGTGAAAATGTGTGTCTCCAAATTGGTGACTACCATCTGACATCTCATATTTTTGCTATCAACATGGGCAGTTGTGACATTGTGTTGGGTGCGAAATGGCTAAGGACTTTGGGTCCCATTCTCATGGATTTTAAGGAATTAACCATGCAATTCGACCAGGAGGGCCAAAAATATAAGTTCCAATTCATCACTGTTGGTTCCTTGGAGATCATTAGTTCCCATCACATGGAAAATATGCTCAAAAAAGGTCATTCTGGAATTATTTCCCAACTCCATGCCATCCAAGCCACTTAGACACCCTTTGTGCCTCAAGACCTCCAATCCATCCTCTCTAAACATCAATTGGTTTTCTCCATTCCCTAGGGACTCCCTGCTTCACATGGTGTTCATAATCATTCCATTCCCCTTGTCCCAGGAATCCTTCCTCCCAGTATCCATCCCTATTATCACCCCTTTCCCAAAAAAAATGAAATTGAGAAAATGGTTCAAGAACTGCTCAATGCAGGTGTTATCCACCATAGTATGAGCCCCTACTCTTCTCCTGTGGTCATGGTCCTTAATAAATAAGGTTATTGGTGCATGTGTCATGATTTACACACCCTAAAAAAACTCACCATTAAAGACAAATTTCTCATTCATGTCATTGATGACCTCTTGGATGAATTAAGTGGAACCCAGTCCTTTACTAAAATTGATATTCGTTCGGGCTACCACTAGATCCGTATGAAAGAGGAAGACATTCCTAAGACTTCCTTTAGAACTCATGAGGGCCACTATGATTTTTTGGTCATGCCCTTTGGCTTGTGTAATGCTCCATCCACTTTCCAAAGCCTCATGAATCATGTCTTATGTCCTTTTCTCTGTCATTTTGTGTTAGTTTTCTTTGATGATATCCTAATTTACAACAAAACCTAGACATACAACCTTTCTCATGTGGATCGATGATCTAGGTGGATATTGGTGGCCACCCACTTTTTCCAACTAGCTCAAAACAATTTTCTATCAATTTTGGTAATTTACTATTTTTAGCAGTTTTCACTTCCAGAGCTATTTTAGGGCCTCAAAACGGCTCCGGAAGTGAAAAATGCTAAAAATAGTAATATACCAAAATTGCCAGAAAATTGTTTTGAGCCAGTTGGAAAAGGTGGGTGGCCACCAATATCCACCTGGATCAATCGAGTTCTCCATCTACTCTCTCAGCACCAACTTTTCCTCAAGCAATCTAAATGTGCTTTTGGTGCCTCAAAAGTAGAGTGCATGGGTCATCTTGTTGGCAAGGACGATGTTAGGGTGTATCCTAAAAAGATTGAATCTATGCAAGATTGGCCTCAACCAAAGTCTCTCAAAATCTTGTGGGGATTTCTAGGTTTAATAGGGTATTATCACAAGTTTGTTAAGAATTATGGAAAGATTGCGACACCTCTCATTGCACTCCTTAAAAAAAATTCTTTCACTTGGACTCCAACATATGCTCAGGATTTTCAAACCTTGAAGATGGCCATGTGCACCACTCCAGTCTTGGACATTCCTGATTTCACAAAGACCTTTTTCCTGGAATGTGATGCTCTTAGGAAAGGAATTGGCATTGTCCTTATGCAAGAGGGTCGGCCTTTTGCCTTTACCAACAAACAAATGTCCGAGAGAAATTTGGGAAAATCAATCTATGAAAAGGAAATGTTGACTATTCTGCATGTTGTGGATCTTTGGAGACCTTATCTATTGGGAAAATGCTTTCAAATTAAGAAAGGTCATCAAATCCTCGAGTATTTTCTGGAACAACGCCTTTCCTCCCCTGAGCTAAAAAAATGGGTGACTAAGCTCTTTGGATATGATTATGATACCATTTACAAAAAAGGAAAAGACAATGTGGTTGTCGATGCACTTTTCATAAAATATGAAGATGACGGGTCTCTTTTTTCTCTCTCTTTCATTATACCAGATTGGATCCAAGTTGTTCGCCAGGAATGGCTACACAATCCCAAAATTTTGCATCTGATACAACAATTGTAGTCCAATTCTCCAGTTTCCCTAGGGTATTCTTGGTTCAATCATGAGCTTCGATACAAAGGCCATTTGCATTTAAGTAAACAATCAAAACTTAAATCCGTGGTACTTTCTGAGCTTCATGCTACACCCACATTCATAATTTTGTGGTTGAATGTGATGTGTGTCAACACAACAAGGGTGAAACTGTCAAATATCCTGGCACAATACAACCACATCCGATTCCACCTGCTATTTGGTGGGATATATATATGGATTTTCTTGTCGACTTACCTAAATCGGGCAATAAATCAATCATCATGGTGGTAGTTGATATTCTTTCCAAGTATGCTCATTTATGTGCTCTTCAACACCCATTTACAACATCTATTGTGGCTCAACTTTTCATGGATCATATCTTCAAGCTTCATGGCATGCCACATTCTATTGTTTCTGATCGCGACCCAACTTTCACCAACATTTTTTGGCAAGAACTGTTCAAGCTACAAGGCACCCAATTACATCTCAGCATAGCTTATCATCCCCAAACTGATGGTAAAACTAAAGTTGTCAACAAATATTTGGAAACATACTTGAGGTGTTTTTCATCGGAAAGGTAGAATCAATGATCTCAATGGTGGTACAACACTTCGTACCATACAAATACATGCATGACTCCTTTTGAAGCAGTATATGGACAAAATCCACCTTCAATCCTCTCATATTTTCCAAGTGTCTCGAAGGTCCAAGCGGTTGACCAAATGCTTATAGTTCGAGAATATATTCTCTATACCCTCAAAGAGAATTTTTTCATAGCCCATAATCACATGAAACAACAAGAAGATCAAGGTCACTCTGAACGTCAATTTGCAGAAGGGGATCAAGTGTTTCTTGGACTGCAACCTTACAAGTAAAATTCCCTCAAGGATGACCATTGTCATAAATTGGCACCCAAATTTTATGTTCCTTATACCATTTTCAATGGTGTGGGACAGGTGGCCTATCAGTTAGCTTTGCCCAGTCATTCTAATCTCCATCCTATTTTTCATGTTTCCTTCTTAAAGAAGGTGATTGGAAGTAAGTGCCAAACTCAAACCAACCTTCCTGATTTGGATGAAGAAGGCTCCATTTGACTACAACCACAAGAAGTTTTGGACCAACGTGAGCATCGACTGCATCAAAGAACCATCAAGGAAGTATTAGTCCAGTGGAAAGATACAACTCCATTAGATTCCACTTGGGAACCAGCTACGATTCTACAACAATTTCCCCATCTCAAGCCTTTAGGACAAGGCTGTTTTTTAGGGGGAGGAAATGTTAGGGACCTAACTCCTCATGTAGGTAGAATAATATATTTCCATGTAATAAAGGTCAATATTAATAAGGCCTAGAAATATGGAAGAATAAGTCCAATGTAAGAAGACCTAATAGAAGCTTCCGCTTCTAGAAGGATATTCCTCTAAATGGTTCTTTTGATAGACATATTTAGTATAAGTAGGAGTCGAGGCTATGAGAACTTTTGTCTTTGATATTATTATAATAGAGCTTTGCTCTAATGGAGGTTTCCCCCTCGAAGAGGCAAGTGAACATTTCTCTCGATAATCAAAGTATTATTTCTGGTGTTATTTTTTTATCATTTTGGTATTATCGTGGTGTTGTTTTGGTTATATTGTTGTTCATTTTCCATTTCTATCTATTTATTTTTGTTCTGTATACTTTTTATATCTGGAATATTACACTAAATACTTGAAGTAACATGTTCAACCCCAAGCTGAGTCACGCCAAAACAAATTTCCTCTTCTGACACAACTTATAACAATGGAAGTAACTCAAAACAACTGCACACACAAGCATGTTGGTGTCACATGCCAATTTTTTTTTCCTTATGCATGTGAAATTCTTTCTTACATTCATAAGAAAACACAACCTCTTGTGCACACAAAGTGTTTACGTGCACGCACAACCATTCTAACTTCTTCTCAGAGACTCATGACCAAAATCGTAAGGTTAAATTAACAGGAAAACTAACAATAACTGTCATACTCATGCACGACTACCAATATAGATTATCATCACCACACTTACATGTGCAAGAAACATTATAAAGAACAACATAAATTACTTATATGCAAGAACATAGAAGAATTAAACCCATATTAAAAAAAAAAAATAAGAAAATAATAAATGAAATAAGCACATAAAGAAACTTATCTTTTATGAAATGTCACCAACTATGTGCAGAGCTCAAATGTTCCTACCAGCCATAGACTATGTTGCTCATGTACTTTCATAAATAGGTCATATGCAAGGTGGGGCTTAACTCCACTAGGGAAAAAGGGTTCCTAATGGAAAGACAAGGTCTGATAATCAACACAATTTCTTAGTCCAAGGTCCCACTGTTGCAACTGGACTACACTCTCTCATTTCCCACATGCCTGTTACACCCCAGGAAGTTTTCCCCTTTTCTATTCAATAGTCCCTTGACTTCCTCACTTCCCTTCCAAGGTTCCAACAATAGTTCATACAGGAAGTCTTAGATCCCTGCCAATAATGCAAAACACACTAGGGAACAATTCCCCAAAAAACTCTTGTATGGAGAGAATGCCCATGGGCCTGATAACCTGCCTCTTCAAAAAAAAATCTCTCACCTAGAGAGAATTCTCATGGGCATGAAAACCCCCCTCTTCTACAAAAAAGATATGGTTACAATACAAAAAAAACCTTACAATATTTTCTCTGCAGATAAGGTAATAGTCGTCCTTTCTTAGATGGTCCGACCCCTTTTGCACATGAGAAAATGAATGAAATAATCCCCATAAAGGAATGACTTCCTTTGAAATATACTAAAGGAAACAATATATATTGGACGCCTTAAATTCGACACTTTTCACCTTCATAACTAACTTTAGCCACTTGGTGACTCGTTCCCATCCCTTGGGAACTTAGGATAACAAATATCCATAAATTACACTTTTTGGAAATATTAATAGAATATTCCCTTGGACTTAAGTCCGACCCTTATCCTTTTTTTGGTGGAGTTATCCCCCCATATCATTTCATCTCATCTGTATGCATGTAATGATGTGATAATATTAATAACTTGAGTATGATTACATTTTACAAGGATAGACACACTAGCATATTTTATTTCTTGCTCACCATCCTCATAACTACACAGGATCTCCATCCTCAAATACATATGCATCCTTATATATATATATATATATATCAGTTCAATTCTCACTTCCAGGTAATCCCCGCGCACTTACTTGAGTTCACAAAACACTGTGAAATGTGTTCACCCTTTCTTTGATAATAATTCTCGCACACTACTTAGGTGCGTGCAATACCAACACTTGGTGCTAGTGGCTCACCATCCTATATGTACATTTACATTTACAATTGGTACCAATGAATCACCAACATATATGTACAATTAAAAATGGTTTCATATTAGGGACATTACATTCCCCTCCCCCTTATTTAGGCATTGTCCTTACTGCATTATATACACATGTACATACAAAATTTCAAAAGTCTTCAAAAAGATTCGGAAAAATTTCTCGGATAGCATCCTTGTGCTCCAAGTTGCATCCTCAAGACTGTATCATGTCCATTGGACCCTTTCCATCTCCATGGCTCTATTCTGGAGCTGTTTGATTTTYCGATCCAATATGAAAATCAGTTGCACTCAAAATTCGCCTTCTGGCTCCACCTGGATCACATTCCAATCAATAATATGATTAGCAAATAGTATGTACTTTTTAAGAAATGATACATGGAAAACATTATGAATACACAAKGATGTAGGAAATGTAAGCATATATGTGATAGGATGAATTATCTCTATGATTTCAAATGGCCCACAGTAGCATGATACCAACTTATAACAATTCCCCAACTTCAGGGAACTGCGTATGGATTTTACTTTCAAGAACATATGATCACCCACTTTAAAATCTATGTAGGTTCTTCCTTTATATTCACAACTTTTATTCCTGTCTTAGGAAGCCTTTAAATTTTTCCTTATCTTTCCCATCTGCTCCTCCACTTCCCTGAGCAAATCTAGCCCAACCATTGCACAGTTTGCTAGGTGCTCCCAACTCACTGGAGTGTTGCACTTTCTACCATAAAGTGCCTCAAATGGGACCATCTTTAAATATGCTTGATACCGATTGTTGTAAGAAAACTCTTCCAAGTGAAGGTAGTCTTCCCATTTTGATGGTTTATCCATTACATACATCTAGATCATATCTTCAATCATCAGATTTACCCTCTCTATTTGTCCATATGACTTTGGGTGATATGTTGTGCTAAATTTCGTATTTTTCCTAAATCCTTTGAGTAACCCTTTCCAATTTTTTTATGTGAACTTGGAATCTTTGTCAAATACAATTGTCTTAGGTACACCATGCAACTTAGCAATTTATTTCATGTATATTTAAGCAATGTTGGCTTCCCTTTTTGTTGTCTTCACTAGAATAAAATGGAAATCTTTAGTAAGATTTTCCATCACTACCATAATAGAATCATGTTTATTAGAAGTCATAGGAAACTTAGTAATGGAATCAATGGTTACATCTTTCCACTTCCACTCAGGAATGATAAAAGGTTATAACAAACTAGTTGAATGTTTGTGCTGAGTGTTGACCTTTAGACATTCAAGGCATCTAACAATAAAATTAACAACCTCCTTTTTCATACATGGCCAATAGTATTATTTTTTGACCATTTCAATTATCTTATAGTAGCATGGGTGTCTTGGATAAGGAACTTTATGCATATCTGAAAATAATAGATTTTTCAACTCTTGATTATTTGGCACATAGACTCTGCACCTATACATGAGAATTTCATCCTCTTGTATCTCATAACCTTCAAATTTATACTACTACATAACTTGTTGTAAATTCTCCTTTATGTCCACATGCCGCTGATATAATTTGGAAAATTATAAAATTCCATCACACAGATCTGATTTGTACATGCTAATGGTTGTAGCATGCATTTCGTGCACCCTTCTATTGAGTGCATCAAACACCTTATTCTCTTTTCCTCTAATATTCTTTATGTCAAAGTCATACTCAATAAGGAATTCTAAGCACCTTCTTTTTCCAACAATTAAAATTGGATTTCCAAATAGAAACTTCATACCACTATGGTCTGTTCTTAGCTCAAATATTTTACCCATGAAGTAGTGTCGCCACATCTTCAAGGAATGCACTACGGATGCCAATTCTAAGCCATGAGTAGCATAGAACCTTTCATGCTCTTTTAAATTTATTGATTCGTAGCATATCACATGCTTATTTTGAATAAGGACTTGAACAAGGCCTTCCTTTCATGCATCCATACACACAATGAAGTCTTCATCTGAATCACCAATTCTCAAAATTAGTGCACTTGTCAAAAAACTCTTCAAGTGTTGAAACCTCATTACACAATTTGGACTCCACTCAAATCACACACCTTTATTTTGCAAGGATGTAATTGGATGCACAATCTTTGAGAAGAATTCAATAACTATCTGTAATAGCCCACAAGTCCCATAAAGGACCTCACCTCTATGACATTTCTTGGTGTCGGTCATTCCTCAATGGATTTTATCTTTTTCAGATCCACAACTATTCCTTCCTTGGAAATGCTATGACCCAAACAATGAATTTGTATCTAGTAACACTACTACATTTGGGTCAAATTCCGACGGCGTGTTCGACGCAATTGCCACTTTCTATTGTCGAAAGACCGACAAACCTCGGACCCCCTCAAACGTCGTTTCACATGACGTCGTTTTTCCGACGGCCTAATTTTTGTCTCTCTTGTGACGTTTCAAACATGGCAAGAGAGACGTTGCAAACATGGCAAGACCGACGTTGTAAACGTCACAAGAGAGACGTTTCAAACGTGGCAAGATCGACGTTTCAAACGTCACAAGGGAGACGTTTCAAACGTGGCAAGAGAGACGTTGCAAACGTGGCAAGACCGACGTTTCAAACGTGGCAAGAGAGACGTTGCAAACGTCGCAAGAGAGACGTTGCAAACGTCGCAAGACCGACGTGTCAAATGTCGCAAGACCGGCGTTGCAAACGTTGCAAGACCGATGTTTCAATCGTGGCAAGAGAGACGTTTCAAACGTCGCAAGAGAGACGTTGCAAACGTCGCAAGAGAGACGTTGCAAACGTCGCAAGAGAGACGTTAATAGGTATCATCTCCAACGTGGTTGCTATGGGAGCGACACTCCAAAATGTCGCAATAGCGACCTTCTTGTAGGTATTTAAAAAAAAAATACAATATCAGTACTAAGAGGGACGGGTACATTAACCTTTGCTAAGATACTAGCCATATCAATATTTAAATCTATATCATCGATCTATATTTAAGAAACTCAG
>JASDQU010739134.1:58849-69311 GCA_032191745.1 Picea mariana
GATCAAAACCATCAACAATTTTTAGTTCCGTTAAACTGATCTTTTCATGATGTCCCGCCAACTCATTCAAGTGAGTTATATGTTTTATAATGCAATCCCCAATTTTCCATGGTAGGGGTATAAATTGTCTTTTTATTTTTTCATGGAAGAAGTGGGCCAAATGTTGGATAGTTGGTTGTCATTGATGTCAACAAGCAGTGTTTTTCATTGATGTCAACAAATGTGATGGGTTTATTAGTATAAGTCTCCAAAGTGGTCCCCTTATGGCGTAGCTCTAAGCATGGCTCTCACAAGAAGATGCTTTGAAGAAGTCTACAAGAAGCCCCATAGGTGTGGTTATGGAACCCAAAGTTGTTTGAGGAATAAGGACACAAACGACAGTGTAAATGAATGGAATAAATTCATATATGGATATTCCTCGTCATGCCATTTTCGGTGATAGGTGGCATGCCACGTGGTTCCTCACGGTTGAGGAGTTATGGACTTGTGAAGTTAAAATCCCCAAAGAATGGTTAAGAAACCCCTAGTTAGTTACAAGTCAATTAATGAAAGGGTAAAGTTGTTGTAACAAGAAAGTCTAGAAGCCCCTAATATTAAGGAGATAGGTTACTTGGAAAAATTATAAATACACCTCAAGGAGTATCTAATAAGTACATTCACTCATTCATTCTATTGAATATCTTCTTGTGAGTAAGTGATCTATTGGAAAGTTTATGACAGTGAAATCTGAGGTAGTGACAAGTGAGAAGTGCAGGAATTTTGGGGTTGCAGAGGAGAGGGGAAAGTTTTGAGGAACCCCTAGTTTGGTTGAATCCCGTGGGTCATACTATTAGTGTCCCATGAGGACAAGACATATACGAAGAACACAACTAGGTTCAAGTTGCAACAAGGTTTGAAGGTACAATAGGTTTTGTGATACAATTTGAGATGGTTAAAGAAAATGTGTAATAGGCTAGCGATACCAAAGAAATAAAGTAATCAGAATCATATATGGGGATGCATAATACTTAGAAGATAAAAGGACACAAAAAATATTATGTGAAAGATATAAGAATTGAGAACATAATATCAGAAATAAAATATTTTGTATTAACCAAACTAGTTTCGACCAACAGGTCTCATCAGTGGTACAAAAATAAATCTTGACAATGAGGTCCTTTTAAGGATCACAATCAAGCGCATACAAAGGGGAATCCCAAGAGTAGAAAACCCTAACTGATTGAAACGATTAAAAAATAAATGACATAATGGAATTCGCGAAAAAAGGCGGGGAAGTTGAACAAAAAACCAAAAAATCCACTGATGCTGAATCAATCCAAAAATCAAGTCAGTGGTCGAAAACGACACATATTTTAAGGAAAAACAATCCAAAACTGTGTTCTTCATAATCGACCTTTGGAGAAAACTTGAGTACTACACCGGAGGGTCTCGCAATGTGCTGCTCATGATGAAGGTTTCCATCTTTTGTGGATTCCTCCAACAGATCAAAGGTTTCAAAATGTGATGTAGAAGAGGGTGACGCTAGAAGAATCCATGGAGTTTCGGGTTTAGAGTTCCCTCAAGGTTCAAAGCTATGGTAGATTCAAAAAAATCCAACTTCAACACTAGGGGGGCCCTCTTCACCCCAGAGTGCTGAATGGGGCCGTGCACACAAAACTGTTGCAACAAAGCATCCCTTTGATTCCAATTGACTTTGGAGAAGCATGCCTGAAGAAAATCTGGTGGGTAGCCTCTGGCTCTGAGTCGAAGATAAAATAACCTCCTCAGCTTGAGAAAAATAGACTCACAACTTTCTCGAAGCAAATATCTCCTTGATTTGTTAAGCACAAAATAAGTCTTCTGATGTCAAGGATTCCATGAGAAAAATGGAATGTACTGATAAGCATTCAATGGTTTCTGATAGCATTTGGTGGAGATCTTTCTAGAGAGCTCAAAATCGAGCCCTTTGAATAGCACGAAATCAAGCATGTTAACACTTGTATCAACGATGCAAGTGGTAATATGAATATTATCAGGGTAGATGGACTGATAACAATCGAGATAAGCCTTCAGTCTGACTCTTGAACTTGACCATACCAAAAAATCATCATCAATGAAGCGCTTGAAGAAATACAATTCTGGTGATGGAAACCTTCCATTAAATTCCCATTCCAAATGACAGAGGAACATACAAGCATACACTACTGCAAAGTTTCTACCCATTACAGTACCTCTAATTTGTTGATAATAACTGCCATTGAATTCCAAAAAGTGCCATCGAAGAACAAGCTCAACAACACTAACAAAAAAATACACATCTTCACGAGTGAAGAATTGAGCTGTACTTTGACTTAACATATCCCAGAGATCCAAGAGACCCTGCTGAATGGGTTTGTTAGGGTACAATGATTCCACATCAAAATTTACCAAAATGGATTCGATTGGAAACCGTTCGGATTCAATAACTTGCAGAAGAGAGAGAGAGTTTGGAAGATGGTTAGGCTGAGCCAAGAGAGTGTCCAAAATCTTATGGGGTAGAAATTTTGACAAGGGTTCAAGCATGTAACCATTGTAAGAACAGATAGGATGACCAACCGGGGGATTGTTCTGTACTTTCTAGATGAATTAAAGCACACAATCCTGAGAGTGCTGAATGTCGACCTACAGAATATATTTCCAATGGTTGACAGGAAGGAGATGTCTGTATCTAGCATGAAGCTGACGCAGAGAAGCTCACATACAAACCCATGGAATTGAAGCAACTGGAGAGTAAACATTATGACCACCGACTTGAGTTTTAGACTGATTCAACGTCAACGGATTTTTTCGTCTTTTTGTTGAACTTCCACGCCTGTTTTCAGGAATTCCATTATGTCATTTATTTTCTAACCATTTCAATCGGTTAGGGTTACCAACTCTTGGGATTCCCCTTTGTATGCACTTGATCACAGTCCTTAAAAGGAACTCATTGTAAAGATTTATTTTTGTACCATTGATGAGACCTATTGGTCAAAACTAGTTTGGCTAATACAAAATATTTTCTTTCTGATATTATGTTCTCAATTCTTATATCTTTCACATAACATTCGTTGTGTCCTTTTATCTTCCGAGTCTTATGCATTCCCATATATGATTCTGATTACTTTATTGCTTTGGTATTGCTATCCTATTACACATTTTCTTTAACCATAGTTTGGTTGACCCCCGTGGGTCAGACTATTTGTGTCCCACGAGGACAATACAGATCTGGAGAACACAACTAGGTTCAGGTTGCAGTAAGGTTTGAAGGTGCAATAGGTTTGTGATATAGTTTGAGATGGTATGCTACATGTTTCATGAGTAAAGGTATGATTCTATGTGTTTGTTTGAGGCTTGATTCATGTACGGTATGGAATATGCTTAAGGAATATCTTGGAGGACTCTTGGGCATAGCGATGCTATGGTTCATGTGATATACACTTGAGACATATTCTTGGTATTTGGTCTATGGATGTTATGGTTCTTTGTTAAAGGCACACCTTTGTGATATTGTCTTGAGGCACATTCTTCTATTTCATTGATGATATGGTATATATACATGGTACATGATTATATATTCATCATTGATGTTATGGTATATGCATTTGATATATATTATGGTACATGATTAATGCATGTAATACTACATTTGTTGGTACACAATTGATGCATAGTATGATATAGTTTTTTGTACAACATATCTTGATGATCAATTACAGGTTGATGGTATAGTGACAGTTACAGGTTGATGGTATAGGGACAATTAGTGGTTGATGGTATAGTGATAGTGATAGTTTTGATACTGTGACATGTTTGATATAGTGATAGGTTGACATGTTATGGGTTGATGTGACAATCATAGTGGGAGTGATAATGGAAGTAATTATGGTAGTGACAATTTGGTCTACAATTATATTTCAAGGTGGACGGACAGGGCAAGGAAAGGGGGTTGTATCCTCCTTTCGGTTGGAGCTGAAGAACATAGGAAGTTGGAGCTTGCTTCAGGTTGGAGCCTTAGAATCAGGGGGTTGTAGCCTCCTTCTGGTTGGAGCCATAAAATGCAGGGAGTTGTAGCTTCCTTCAATTTGGAGCCTGTAAATAGGGGGTCATAGCCTCCATCCATTTATTGCTAGAGAATTGGGAAATTGGTGCCTCCAATGAATGTATTCTTTTGATATATAAGAAAATAATTCCATGGTTTTCTCCCATTTGGGGTTTCATGTAAATTCTAGTGTAATGTGTTTCTATGGATGTCTATGATGCTCTGTTGATTTATAATTCTCATGATATATTGATGATGATGAAATTTTTTCCAATACTGAGAGGGGGGTTGAATCAATATTGCTTCTTTTTGAATATTTTTAATAATAATTAATTATTAATAACAATAATTGATCAACAAAAATGTATTTAAAAAAAAATTAAATATAATAAAAAGTACAAGTTACAATGTGTAAGAGACACCAATATCTCTTCTTTTGAGCACCAACTCTAGGAGACACCAATCGCCTATTTAGAGAACCAAATTTAGGAAGCACCAACTCCCTTGTTTTCAAGCACCAACTCCCTTGTTTTCAAACACCAACTCCCTTGTTTTCAAGAACCAACTTGAGGAAGCAACAACTCCCTTTTTTTCAAGAACCAACTCCCTTGTTTTCAAGAACCAACTTGAGGAAGCACCAACTCCCTTGTTTTCAGGCTTCGAGATGTAGAGGACTCCAATCCTCCCTTGCTACTCCCTTCCACCCTCACTTCATGTGAATGTTTCATGTTCTTCCTTGGACTCTATCTGTGTTTTATATTCTAAATTAGACCACATAGACATTTTATTTCCACCATAATTTATGGTTTATATAATATTTAAATTGGTATAAGATTGAACCAATCTGTCTTTTGACAATGAACCATTGCACCTCTTCATTTAATTTTAACAATAATGATGACATTTAGTATTTGATTTTAACTTAAAATATTTTAAATTCTTTGTAAGTTATTTGTCCCTTTGTTGGCCCTTGACCAATTTTTCGAGAACCTTGGTCATCTTTGACCATTTTTGGGAATTCGACAGGCTGGTCAAAGGCGGAGCGCAAGTCGAAGCAGAGATCGCAGGATCTCGACCCCTTTTTAAGGCAGTTTTGGGATTAGGGTTTACATAACGGGTATGGGATGTTGGTTCATGGGTTTACCCATGTTTAGGCCCATTTTGTAATGTACAAATAGAAATCTAGGAAATGTAAGAAGAAAGAGGAGACCTAGTAGAATCGGCTTAGTGCAGATCTATAGGCTTAGTGCATACTATGTGTTAAGACTTGTAGAGATAATTGCAAGTGATTGTAAGAAGCTTGTGTGCAGAATGTGTAAGAAGACTTTGTGCTGTGACCTAACTCAGGTAAGGAGGATCTAGCGAGGTGCGCACAGATCTCCTGTCTTATGCAGAGTGATTTTTTTGGGCTCTATGCTTGTAGAAGATTGATAGAAGATAATAAAGAAGAGAAGAGTTGGTGGACATAGCACCACACTGGGGTGAACCATGTATATCCTGTGATATGGTTGCTTTGTGAATTATGGTTTTTATATTATTCATATGACTTAAGCTTAGTGCAGTAATGAATGTTTAGATGAATTTGGTATGATAGATTAATTTCTTAGTGATGTGAATGAATGCTAGATCTGGTGTCTTTCCATATGCTAAGTGCTTAGATGTGTTAGATCTGGTTGAATACTGCATTTTTCTATAATTAGGGCTTGGATATGCGATGTGAATAAGGGTTAAATACTGATGAATACTAACAACTAAGTACTTTTTTAGAGTGGTGTAATCATAGATCTGTGTCCTAGCTAGGTTGCAGACATTTGAGTCCTAACCACCCCTGCCTCTACCTCGGGTGAGACTTCATCTTCTTCACAGGTGTTGCTGAAAGGGCCGACAGTTAAGGTTTTGTTGGTGTGTTGTTGAAGCATTGAACCCTGGGTCTACCCTCTGCCAACATATGGTTCTGTTGTTGGGACATGAAACTGTGATTGCTGGGAACTGAAGAAAAGAAAGCTCTATGCGTAGATCAACTAGTTTATTGTGCAATATTCTACTTGACTTGTGAAGCTCTATGCTAAGAATATAAGTTTGATCTAAATAAAAGAGGTAAGATCTTGAATCTTTATGCTCTGAGAAAGGTAAGATAAGCGAAAATTTTTGTTTCAAAAGAATGAATCTAGGTATGTTTGATAAATTTTGTCCTAGTCTGAAAACTAGGGTACAACTAGAAGAAAGAATATTTGATATGAATAGATCTGATAGAAATAATGAAAGGTATGTTTTCCCTATGCATAGAAAGAATGTTTGGACAAACAAATGGATGCAGGATCCTAGAGATAATTTTGTGCAGGTTAGTTACTATGATCCCAGTGCGTAGTACAAGAAAGGTTGGGGATGGTTTAAAAGAAAGAGATGATTAACTCTTTGCTATAGTTGTAGAAGACCAGGACATCTTGCTAAGGAATGCCTTGGTAGAGGTCCTAGTTGTCTTTGCTGTAAATCTATGGATCATGAATTTTTGGATTTCCCTATAATGATTGAAAAAGTTGAAAAGATGAATATGGGACAAGAAAACAATGAGACAAGCCAAGAAACTAAGGATATGATAGAACCCTAGAAAGTCTTAGAGACTGTATTACTACATATGAAAGAAACTCTGAATGATCACAAAGATATCAACCTATCATAGGTCTTAAAAGAGAAAGAGTACATAGAAGCAAGAATAGGAGACTTCGACATAGGCTATGTCCTAGATGAGGAAACACAGGTGAATATCATGACAGAAAGAACTTGGGAAATTTTGGGAAAGCCTGTCATGGTTCCTTCATTAGGAGGAATATGATTATTTAGAGGAAAGATCATAACCCTATGTGCAAGACTTATCCATACATCTATGAGTGCTCATGGCACTTCGATAGAAGAAGAATTTGAGATCGTTAAATTTGTTGAGAACAACAACCCATTTTCTATCTTTCTAGGAAAAACATGGATTGAGAAAGATCACAAACGAAGGAAACAAAAAGAGGAGGATCTAGAATAATAAAAGAAAGAACTAAGATATTTCATGGATAGGAGAATAACACACTTACTGGAAGAACAAGAGAACCAGTCGAAGCTACTAAGGACCAAATATATGGATGTCGAAGTTGAAAGGACACAGGAAGACTGGAGACAACTGTCTGTATGGAGAGTAGAGAACCTACCCAAGAAAGAGAAGAAGTATTACCCTTGAACCCTACGAAATACCCTCCACAGTGTGAAGTTATAATGCTAAGAGGAGATAATAATGATAATCAAAAGTGGAAACCAGTGATTCAGATCACAGGAAAGAAGGTCAGAAAGCTCAGTTTTAGAAAAATTGCAAGAAGTTCCAGGGAATACTTCACAGAAGGAAGGTTTCCAAAACTTGAAATTCCCCGGAATATCAATATAGCACAGATTGACACTTCGCCATGATGGAACAATCTGACCGTTGGAGGCATTGACCATTAGAACGATGCTCCAGAACAGCTAGAAACACATTTATTGTCAGAACGTTCTTCCTTGGACCGTTGGGACTGCACCATAACATATGGAACTGCATTGATTGAGGTGTTCCTTCTTGTTGGAAGAGTCCATTACGATAATATTTATTTATCCTGTCGAGCATTGCACCAAGAACACTTTTTCTAATTCTGATCATCCAATCCCACGGAGAACTAGTTGATTTCGCGCAGTGATCATTGAGACCTCACCATCCATTATGTTACATTGAGTATTGTTCATCGACTTGAGATATCAGATCTCGAGTGTGCATGTTGAACAAAATTAGCGCAACGGAAAAAACCATCAAAGAGATTCTAATAGACCTCATGGCTGAGAAGGTGATGTCTGAAAGCATCCAAGGCTCATGGATGAGAGGAGTGCAAGTCTCCCCATCGACTTCTCGCAGATCTGGACCATCCCGAGCTACGACCGAGAAAAGAACCAAGCATCATGATGAATTGGTGAATGCGAAGCTAATACCATCCATCTTTCCCGACTATATCCCACCTCTAGCCAGTGTGGTGAGTCGTGACAGTGTCCCGAGGAAGTTTGACTACACAGTCATCGCTGTGTACCTCCTGAAGGGAATACAAGTAGTTAGACCACAGTTGGAGAGGATTCCAACCTTGAAGACCAGTGAGTATAACCTAGGAGACCGCAAGAGCTATGGAATGCTCACACCTCACAAATATTTGACCAATACCAAAGGGAAGAAATTTAAGATCATCCCCCAGCTGTGGACTATGGACATTGCGAGGTCCACTATATTGAATGTGATGAAGATAACACACTTCATAAGACATCATGAGGTTAACACATGCGTTAGTATATTGTTGTCACGCTTCCATGGTGGTTATCTATGGTTGGACAGGCATATCACCGTTGATCCGATGCTGATCCATAGGATCACCGGATTAAGCATGCAGGGACCATATCTGGAATACTTTTATCCAGGGAAGGCTGCAGATTGAACCCTGGCATATAAGATTAAAGACACGTATGGCAATGTTGAGAAGGGGAACTGAGGATACAAGGTAGCCTCCATCTAGAATGGAGCAGTGTGCCTATCCTTCCAGTTGATCACTAATAATATAGTAAGGAAGAACATACCCATGTAGGTCATGAGGTTCATTGTTGACCCCACAGAAAAATGCATGGAAGGATTACAAATGAACTGGGTGAGTTACCTCATCAACCAGTTAGAACAAGACTGTCGTGAAGCTCAGGATCAGGGCTATGAGTTCCATTTTAGCTGGCTGCTGATCCTCATCACATTCATTGGTTGGGAGATGCTGGAAGGAGAGACCTTCCCTAACATTGAGTCGTTCGAGCCACTAGATGCGAAGTTTACTATGCTTTGGTATTCGAGCGATATGGGGAAACAATGGTAGTCGAATGTGGTGTTCCATACCTACTACCTACAGTTAAAGAGGGCTATTGAGTCTTTCCCTTGTATGACGTCGAACACCCTGGAAAGGTTCAGAAAATTTGCAAAGTTGCACACAGATAGACATTTTATATATATCACTGCACGTAGAGACGGACATAAAGAAGAGATTAAGTCCTATTACAAGATCACCGAGGAGGACATGGAGGAAATCACCAAGGAGTGGCCTGAAGAACTCCTAATGCCAGTCAACCACACAGAACTGTCTGACACCGACCTCATTGGAAGTTTGGTGGTTACTCGCGAAGAGTATGATGCACCCAACAATAGTTGGAAGAAAAAGAAGGAAGATGTACATGAAATATGCAGCACATCAGAAGAAAATGCATCAGATTCACCTAGCAGAGGAGGAGATGACAAAGTGGAAAAGGAAGAGAAAGAAGGGGAATAATACAAGAAGAAGCAGGGTGAAGTAACACCACCACATAATCCCCCTGATGACATAGAGACATCCAGGAAAAGAAAGGTTTCCCCAACGAAAACTACATCGCGGAAGAAGTCTAAATATAGTAAGTCGAAGCTGCAGACTGTACTCATGGTCGATGAATTCAAATTCATTATTGTAGCTGTATCAGATGCCTCAGAAGATATTTTGCAGAGAAATGAAGCAAAACAAGAAACCATGTATGAAAGAATTGAAACAAAAGTGAGAGGGGTACAATAATCCCTTCATTCCAGCTGCACAGTGTCCACTACGCCCCCGCCATTAGAAGAAACAACGTTGGGAGATGAGCCTACCCAACTCCACAGAATAGTTGATGCAACCAAAGCTCGCCTTTGTCGCATGGAGGAAGAAAAAGAACAAGTTACAATGACCATGAAGTAAGGAAAAGAAGAATTCATAGAGCAACGCCGAGTTGCAAAACAAGAGAAGGACGACCTCCAAATCAAGTTTGAAGAGGATAAAGCACAGATCTAGAAATAGAAAGAACAACTGCTCACGGAGCAGGTTGAATTTAAAGAAGCAGTCAACAGAGCACTTTGCTCTGTGACAGGATTAGAACAGATAGAATAAGACCCAGTGGAGAGTCAAGAAGCGAAGGTTTCTGCAGCCATCCAACAACTTCAACAGAGAGTAGCAGAATTGGAGTTACAAGCAGTACCAAGCACTCTGTAGGAAGTGTGAGACCAACGAGAAGAAACCACCTGAAGCATAGTCCAAATAATCAAGGCATTAGCCTTGGAATGTAAACAACTTAGCAGTCAAAGTGTGCATAATTATGAGTGCCTTACCGAGGACCCTGAACTAAAGACACTGGAGTCACAGCTCCAGGAAGGAAAGCAACAAGCAACAACAATACAAACGTAGTTGAAGCCCTTGTCAGCAGTCGATAAAATGAAAATATCCTAAGAATAACGCACAACTCAGAAATAGGTCTATGCCATATAGAGCAAAGTTATGGAAGTGACTCAGAAGCTCCAACCAATCCAGGATGCATCTTGCCTACTTTTTTAGAATA
>JASDQU010739134.1:70429-90742 GCA_032191745.1 Picea mariana
AGTTAATGTTGTACTTGTACGAGACAACAAACAATTTGCAACATAATATAAACAATTACCAAGTTATAGAGCACAGTAATAACCTCTTAGACACTAGAAAATTAATAAATTCTATGGTTGTTGCAAATTACAATATTAAACTAGTTATATAACATAAATTAATATATTGCAACAACAACAAATAAAAAGTACTAAAAAATGTAGTAATTAATCATGAAAAGTAAGCATTCAACAAGTATAGCATTATTCAATTGCTAGAAGTATTTTTTGAATAGTTTAATCCACTTGTAGATGAGTGTATGCTACAAATTAAATTAGTTTTCATTGGTTGTGGCAAACATTTGTAACAACAACAATAAATAGTAGTATTTTTCTAGGATTAGGAAAGTTAGTAAAGTGTTTTAGAGACAGAGAGAACATTGATCTTTATAGCTACTTCAATCACAAGGACACCTCTAGACTAGTGTCATTGTCCTCTAGGGCTCATGAAGTCACATATGCATTAGCTTGAAGTTTGAACTATATGAAACAAGGGAGGTTAGGTCTAAACCCTAAGGTGAAAACAAACTTGGGTCTTAGGCTTAATAATTTAAAGAAGAATGTACCTACGGTGCAAACACTCTTATTCCCTAGGTGTTGTTTTTTCCTTCTTGATTTCACTTAGGTTAAGGATTAAAGGCTAGGGTTAAAACCCTAAAGTGTAATCACTTTTGGGCCTTAGGATTTTAACCCTAAAAAAAATGATTTACAAACTTGGACAATAAAGACTTTGTGAAGGAGATAAACACTTATGTATCATTCTTTGGGTCTCAATAAGATAAGAAAATTGTAACAAGATAACAATTTAACACCTTTAATATTAGAAATAACAATAAATTGCAGAAAATTACTTACTTCTTCCAAGTAGAAAGACCTTTCAAACCCTAATTGTAGAAAATTATCATCCAAGACAGAAAACCATCCACAAAGAACCTCCTCCAAGACTAGCACATGAGAGAAAAGATCCAAAGAGAGAAATAACAAACTTTTTAGGAGAGTTGTTACCGTGAGAAGTGAGAGGAAGGTGATGATGATAAAATGATCCAAGTGCTAGCCTATTTTAATGAGGTAAAAATTAGTTTTTTGTCCACATAACAAAGTGAAATGTCAATATAAGTGGGGTTGACCCCTCAATTAACCTCTACAATGTTAGAAAAACAGGATCGCGGAGCATCAAAATAATACAAAAGCGAAAATATAACAAAAAATATACACAATACAATAGAGACATAGATATATGTGGTTCACCCAATGTGGGCTATGTCCACCAGAGAAATTTCTAGATCCTTCCTTTATTATTATCCAACAAATGAAGGGATACAATATTCACAATGATACATAGCCGCAATACATTTCCTTCATAAAAGAGGGTTTCCTTCTAGGGAAAAGAACCCTAACATAACTTCTATCATCATATCTGCGACCTTATAATGAACAATCTAGATTTACAATGAAATTACAATATACATTTACAAGGATTTTTTTTCCTTCGTGGGCTTCGCCCCCGAACCCCCATTGGGGAACACTATCCCCTAAACCCCCGTCGGAGGCCCACTTTCCCCCGAAACCCATAGAGGGGGTAACTCCTCTATGCACTCCCTCGAGTGGAGGAGTGTATATTCTTTCGAGATGTAAAGTCTTCATGGGGTATAAACACAACTGAAAAGAAAGACCTCTGAATCAAGAAGATAATCAAGCTCCACAACCAACATACAAATGAGAAAATATGAAAATAATCTATCATAATGCCACACATGTGGTGACATCAAGGATCTCAAGGGAAAATGAGGGCCTCCCAAGGTCACGTGGAATCATCGCAAAGTGTGATTATGGAAATGGTGTGTCTCCTCATCCATGATCATGCAAAATCATTAATGGTACCCCAAGTAATCATCAAACCCTATCACCATCAAACCCTAGAAGGTGACATCATCATCAAAAGGAGGCCAACATCAAGGGTCTAGGGAATCACATGCCAGGTGGAGGAGGATACATTTCATATCTACATAGTATCTAGCTGTCAACTACTGCTACATCCTTAAACCAATGAGTAATAAGCTATGGGGTACACTACCCAGCATGTGGGATTTTATCCCATCTGTGTTCCATCATGACCAAATCTGTCAAAACCAAGACCATTTTTCCATCATCCAAGGTCCCAAAGGTGTGAGAGATCATGTCGGAAGGTGCCAAGTCATTGGGTGGCTCACTGCTCTGCATTACATGTGCCAAAGTCTTGCAATAATGGCACAACTTCCTTGGTGAAAAATTAGGACATCACTCAAAGAACCATGTCAAGGCCATCCACATCAAAACATAATATAAGATCAAGTAAACCAATGTTCATAAGATATATTATTCCTTAAGTCATGAAAAGTAAGTTGTTACTTAAGATATAATCCATATAAATAATTCACCTCAATATCCCCTTCGAGCATCACACTAGCCTAGGACTTTATGTGAGTTGGAAAGTTTGAATATGGGAGGGCCTTCATCCAACCCTATTAGGTGTGCCAACCAATACAGTGAAAGAAAAGACCCAAGTAGAGGGATAGGTCCCGAGGGAAACAATGAAATATATGAACCCTTCAAGAGTAAGTGTGATAGTGTACGAGTTGGGCTCACTACATGGCTTGTGGTGTCATTAAATCCATTTATATGAATACTTTTGTAGAGGGGGATCTTGTTACTTAAGATAACCTTTTCATGGTACTCTTTTCATTCCAAACCCCTTAATTGAATTTTGATACCCATTCATTATTTTGCAAGTACACTTTATAGGTTTTAAGATTTATTCTTTCATTTTTATTGGGATAAAGTCATATTATAGATATGCATTCAATGCACCAAGACCAGGGGTGATTACCATTAGAGGGGGTAGATTTCAAGCTGGCCTTAGGATTTTATAGGTGGAATTTATATTTTTTTATTTAGCATGCATATATACAAAAACTGAATCAACCTCAAGGCCTTAAGCCCCTTCTTCTGTTGAGAGAATGAACCATGACCCATTACCAAAGTTTAGTGCACTTTGATAGGATCCAGGATGGAAAGTTTTAAGTATGGTGGGAAATGAAACATTACCCTTGTGAGGGCCCCCCAATAGTACCCATTTTCCCTAGGATGTGACAACACAAGACTAGGGCACATAAGCCAAACACCAAGGTGAAACAAAGAAACACACATAAATTCTCAATCCAGTGATCCATTATCCAGATTCAACCAATGATCCTCATCCACATATGCCCAATAAATTAAGCACAACACTTTAAATGAAAGAAGGAATAACATACCTCATGGTGATGTTGGATTACCATCTCCCATACACTGATTTATCTGGATGTGATGAAATTGGATGATCTGTAGCTGTAAGAGGAAATATCAAGGGGGATACTAGGCTTCCATCTATGGACACACTAATCATCATCATGGTCAGGATAAATTTATCCATTTTAGGCCATGAGACATGATCTCCTCTCATTACCCCTAGGCATGGGGAGTAACATCTGGCTCCAACATGGGGAGATGTGCTCACTGTAGAGCACATGAGAACCTAAAAATATTTGGTTGTCCAAGACCTACAATCCCACGCCCAATTCAAACAACAAAACCCATCATAAGTATTAGTTGGTGGATGTGATCCATGAGGGTTAGTAGTAAATCAAAATCATGCTGAAAATAATTTTGTACTACAACTGTACATGATAAAGTAATGATACAATGATAAAATTCAAGTTCCTAACACATCTGCATAATATACAAAATGAAAATGCAAAGTATATACAAGAGAATACAAGACTATACTATTATAAATTCATGATGCAACCATATATACAGATGCAATGCAGGATGAAAATGCCATACCTAACCTACTCTACACATCAAAGGTTAGGTTCCTTTAGGGAAGTATGGTTTGCAAAGGTATTCGTTAATGGGTAACAATAGCTTATCTCCCTTAGGTGTGGCTAAGATAAATGAGTTAGTACTATCCTCACTCTCAATTTGCTAGGGCCTGATCCATAAGCTGTCAAACTTCTTGTGCATTCTTGGTTTTTCTTTCCTCTTGTCCTACATTAGTACATGGTCACCCTCCTTGAATTTTCTTTGTCTTCCTTTCTAATCAAATGTTCCCTTAATATTATCTTTCTTTCATGCCATTTGATCCAAAGTGCTCCTCCTACGTTCATCTAGTACTATCAATTGTTCAATTCTTCCTTACAAAGCCTCCTTATAAGTCATATATTGTTGTGTGAACTGGAGGGTAGGAATTTGTAGGTTGTTGGGAAGCCTAGATTCCAATCCACATACCAGATCAAATGAAGTTTTTCCTCTGGAATTCTTGGTTGTGATAGGATCATCCCATAAACCATACTTGATCTTACTATCCCAAGCCTTCTGGTTTTCTCCTACAATCTTCTTGACGATATTCATGAGATTCTTATTACTAGATTTTCCCATTCCATTTCCTTGGGGATAGTAGTTGGAAGAGTGATATAAGATGATCCCATACTTGAAGAAAAAAAATTCCAAATCAAGGGAGCTAAAGGTCTTGGCATTGTCAGTAGTGATTTTGGGAGGAGCACCAAACCTTGTTATTATCCTATCCTTAAGAAAACTCATGACGACTTCCTCAATTTCCTTTTTTGTTGGGATGGCCTCTACCTACTATTGATCTAGAAGATTGTTTTACAGTCTTTAGTTCAACCTCATGAGGATATGAATCCACCTATGTATTTTTAGAGAGGTGGTACTCCTTTTGTTCTTATAATTCCAAGAAAATAAAATGAAACAAAATAAAATTTGAGAAGGACAAGACTTTGTATTTACATTCACAATTAAGGAAAAAAACACTTGGGATTTGGGACCAGGTATTTTAAAAGAAAATCATATGTAAAATATTTACAACATGAATAGATTAAGATGCATACAATATATATAGAACTAATATATCCATCACAACATTTATCAAATCATTTAACAATACCACAAATAGAGATAATGGAAATCAGACCATGTAGAAAAGAGAGCTTTAAATTCATTCATAAAGCACCAAAAATATTATGATAGATAAAACATTGGGAAACTCAAGATTCTGATCAAAGTCTTTGAGAATACAATAATGTAATAACTAGAGTAGCTCTCTCGGAGTCTCAAAAATAATAATGGGTCTTTAAATACAAAGCTAAATGTCTTTAAAGAAAATAAAATGCATTCGCCCTTTGAAGAGGATTGGGATTGGGCTCCCATAGACCATAAAATGAAAATACCTTTAAGATAAGATAAGGACAACCATGAATCATCCTAAATCCCACAAAATATCAAGAAGCCAAAGGAAAGATGATAAATGATTGTAGCAGAAATGTACATAAGAAAAAGTGAAATGGTAGAGTTAATATTTGACTCACTTTGATGGAAAAATATTGTAACCTTCACTTACTTGCAACTATCTCCTTTATAGGTACATGTTGTGGTTGAGGTGGCATAAATTCCCTAACTTTTTCATGATTTTTTCGTTCAGTAATTTCGATTAATGCCTTTTTCAACCATTCCTCAATGTACTATCTTAAAGGTGCCACAATAATTTCATGTTTAGTTTAATCTCAAATAAATGAATTTCAAATTCCCCTAAGATGTAGCTTTGATTGATGCAATGTGTCATCCACCTTATCATTTATGTTGATATACCAAACTAACCGTTTTTTAACTTCATCTTCAGAAAATTCAATAGTTTCGGTAAATTCATCAACCCAAGCAACTATTAGTGTTTTAAGTTGTTCCATTAAATATTCCTTGGTTAAGGTCAGGGTATCCATCAACAAATTGGGACCATATAATTCCTTGGTAAGACTAACAAGTTTAAGGAATAAATCACTCTTTCTATTTCTTATGGCCTCAGTTTCATTTATCATTTCTCTTAACTCTTTAATTATCCTTAACAACATGCATTAATTTGATTCATATGGTAAGGTGAAGGAAGTTTTTTTTCCTTTATACGAGGTTCATTTAAACTTGAGACTTTAGCTGGAAATGTGTTCATGGATACCTTGAAAAATCCTTCATCATTTTCCAATTCTTTTTGCAAGTATTCTTTAAAATTTTCTATTCTGGAGGAAAATATAGCAATACCTTTGGAAAGATCCCAAATTTATTGAATGATATCAATCCTTTTTGTATGGCATCACCAACATATTTTCGTACAACCTGCAATAAAATTGACGAGCCTTTGTATTTCGTATGCTTTTCGGGATCTCCTCCAATTCAAGTATAGGTTGAATAGAACTCAAAGGTTTTGTAAACATTGGTCCTGGTACCAAAGGAAATTCTAATTGATTTACCATTTTCTTTAATTCCAAATTCTCTCTTTCCATTTTCTCAATTGATTGTCTTAATGCATCTCCATTAGATCCACGAAAGTTTTCAATTTTAGATGGTGCTACTCTATCCGATTCAAGTGAAGATTTCCATCTTTCTGATGACTTCTTAATATGGGTATTAAGTTTTTATAACAATATATTTTTGGTTTCACGATTGTGTGCCGTGTGGTGTAGAGTGACAGATTCCTCTTCAAATATTTCAAGATCACGGGTCATCATAGCATCAACAATTTCTCTTGTCTCTAACAACCTTTTCACAAACCATGCAAGTTCTTCAATGAGATCGTCCATGTCCATTGCACGAGGAATTTAGAGGACTTATGATATATTTATTGCCACGGATGATATATTTATTTTTCTGTTTACAAGAGTATATGCAATATGTGTTTTATCAAGGCTTTTCCTTGGTGGGTTTTTACCTCCACCTTCATCTCAGCCTCCAACTGATGTTTTTCTAGTATCCATTCCACTAGTTATTCTCTTCATTCTTGATGGAGTGCTTCTTTGAGACGCTGTTGGTGAGTTGGTGTTTTGATTTGTTTTTTCTCTACCATGTTGTATGTGTCCTTCATTTGTACTATTTACTTCTCCTGTATCGTTTGAATTTTGGTAGACCGTTAATTCCTGGAGATCTAAGTCATCTCTGCCACCTTACTGAAACTGTTCAATTCTGATGAAGTGTGAGGAATACTGTACTAACTGCATATGTGTAGTGAATTTGTTATCTGGATCAAAACCATCAACAATTTTTAGTTCCGTTAAACTGATCTGTTCACGATGTCTTGCCAACTCATTCAGGTGAGTTATATGTTTAATAATGCAATCCCCAATTTTCCATGATAGGGGTATAAACTATCTTTTTATTTTTTCATGGAAGAAGTGGGCCAAATGTTGGATAGTTGGTTGTCATTGATGTCAACAAGCAGTGTTTTTCATTGATGTCAACAAATGTGATGGGTTTATTAGTATAAGTCTCCAAAGTGGTCCCTTTATGGCGTAGCTCTAAGCATGGCCCTCACGGGAATATGCTTTGAAGAAGTCTACAAGAAGCCCCATAGGTGTGGTTATGGAACCCAAAGTTGTTCTTGGAATAAGGACACAAACAACAATGTAAATGAATGGAATAAATTCATATATG
This sequence comes from Picea mariana, assembly GCA_032191745.1. NCBI lineage: Eukaryota > Viridiplantae > Streptophyta > Pinopsida > Pinales > Pinaceae > Picea > Picea mariana. The sequence continues at coordinate 77,981 of JASDQU010739134.1, forward strand.
GATATTCCTCGTCATGCCATTTCTGGTGATAGGTGGCATGCCACATGGTTCCTCATGGTTGAGGAGTTATGGACTTGTGAAGTTAAAATCCCCAAAGAATGGTTAAGAAACCCCTAGTTAGTTACAAGTCAATTAATGAAAGGGTAAAGTTATTGTAACAAGAAAGTCTAGAAGCCCCTAATATTAAGGAGATAGGTTACTTGGAAAAATTATAAATACACCTCAAGGAGTATTTGTGTTAGAAAAACAGGACCGTGGAGCAATAAAATAAAACAAATGCAGAAACAAAACACAGAAGATACACAATACAAGAGAGACACAGATTTACATGGTTCACCCAGTGTGGGCTACGCCCACCAGAGAAATTGCCAGGTCCTTCCTTTATTATTATCCAGCAAATGAAGGGATACAACCTACAACAAAACCCACTGTAACTTCCTCTTCTTTCTCTCACAGTCTCCTCTCTCAGAATACAATATTCTCCATCTACCATAACTGAAATGCATTTCCCTCATAAAAGAGGGTTGCGTTCTAGGGAAAAAAAACCTTAACATAATCTCTACCGTTAGATTTGCGACCTTATAATGAACAGTCCAGATTTATAATGAAATTACAATATACTTTTACAAGGCAATTTTTCCTTCGAGGGCTTCGTCCCTGAACCCTCGGTGGGGGCCCACTTGCGCCCAGGCTCCCCAGCCGGGGGGATAGCCCCCTCGGACCCTGCAGAGGGGGTACCCCCCCCTCTGTACTCCCCCGCGTGGAAGAGAGTACATACTTCTGGGGTGTAAATACTTCATGGGTTATAAACATGGTTGAGAGTAAAAGACCTCTGAATCAGGAAGATAATCAGGCTCCACAACCAACAATCTGATAAGTACATTCACTCATTCATTCTATTGAATATCTTCTTGTGAGTAAGTGATCTATTGGAAATTTTATGATAGTAAAATCTAAGGTAGTGACAAGTGAGAAGTGGGTTGCAGAGGAGAGGGGAAATTTTTGAGGAACCCCTAGTTTGGTTGAACCCGATCATAATATTAGTGTCCCACGAGGACAAGACAGATATGAAGAACACAACTAGGTTCAGGTTGCAACAAGGTTTGAAGGTACAATAGGTTTGTGATAAAATTTGAGATGGTTAAAGAAAATGTGTAATAGGCTAGCGATACCAAAGAAATAAAGTAATCAGAATCATATATGGGAATGCATAATACTTAGAAGATAAAAGGACACAAAAAATATTATGTGAAAGATATAAGAATTGAGAACATAATATCAGAAAGAAAATATTTTGTATTAACCAAACTAGTTTCAACCAACAGGTCTCATCAGTGGTACAAAAATAAATCTTTACAATTAGTCCAAAACTCAAGTCCATGGTCGAAAATGGCACATATTTTAAGGAAAAACAGTCCAAAACCGTGTTCTGCATAATCGACCTTTGGAGAAAACTTGAGTACTACACCGGAGGGTCCCACAATGTGCTACTCATGATGAAGGTTTCCATCTTTCGCGGATTCCTCCAACAGATCAAAGGTTTCAGAATGTGATGTAGAAGAGGGTGACGCTAGAAAAATCCATGGAGTTTAGGGTTTAGAGTTCCCTCAAGGTTCAAAGCTATGGTAGATTCACAAAAATCCAAATTCAACACTAGAGGGGCCCTCTTCACCCCAGAGTGCTGAATGGGGCAGTGCACACAAAACTCCTACAACAAAGCATCCCTTTGATTCCAACTGACTTTGGAGAAGCATGCCTAAAGAAAATCTGGTGGGTGGCCTCTGGCTTTGAGTCGAATATAAAATAACCTCCTCAGCTTGAGAAAACCAGACTCACAACTTTCTTGAAGAAAATATCTCTTTGATTCGTTAAGCACAAAATAAGTCTTTTGATTTCAAGGATTCCATGAGAAAAATCGAATGTACTGATAAGCATTCAATGTTTTCTGATAGCATTTGGTGGAGATCTTTCCAGAGAGCTCAAAATCAGGCCCTTTGAATAGCACGACATCAATCATGTTAACACTTGTATCAACGATGCAAGTGGTAATATGAATATTATCAGGGTAGATGGACTGATAACAATCAAGATAAGCCTTCAGTCTGACTCTTGAACTTGACCATACCAAAAAGTCATCATCAATGAAGCGCTTGAAGAAATACAATTCTGGTGATGGAAAACTTCGATTAACTTCTCGTTCCAAATGACAGAGGAACATACAAGCATACACTATTGCAAATTTTCTACCCATTACAGTACCTCTGATCTGTTGATAATAACTACCATTGAATTCCAAAAAGTGCCATCGAAGAATAAGCTCAACAACACTAAAAAAAAAATCCACATCTTCATGAGTGAAGAATTGAACTGTACTTTGACTTAACATATCCCAGAGATCCAAGAGACCTTGCTGAATAGGGATGTTAGGGTACAATGATTCCACATCAAAATTTACCAAAATGGAGTTGGATCGAAACCGTTCAGATTCAATAACTTGCAGAAGAGAGAGAGAGTTTGGAAGATGGTTAGGCTGAGCCAAGAGAGTGTCCAAAATATCATGGCGTAGAAATTTTGACAAGGGTTCAAGCATGTAACCATTTTAAGAACAAATAGGACGACCAACTAGGCGATTGTTCTGTACTTTCCAGATGAATTAAAGAACACAAGCCTGAGAGTGTTGAATGTCGACTTGCAGAATATATTTCCAATGGTTGACAGGAAGGAGATGTCTGTATCTGGCATGAAGCTGACGCAAAGAATCTCACATACAAACCCATGGAATTGGAGCAACTGGAGAGTAAACATTATGACCACCGACTTGAGTTTTAGACTGATTTAGCGTCAACGGATTTTTTCAGCTTTTTGTTCAACTTCCACGCCTTTTTTCAGGAATTCCATTATGTCATTTATTTTCTAACCATTTCAATCGGTTAGGGTTACCAACTCTTGGGTTTCCCCTTTGTATGCACTTGATCACAGTCCTTAAAAGGACCTCATTGTAAAGATTTATTTTTGTACCACTGATGAGACCTGTTGGTCGAAACTAGTTTGGTTAATACAAAATATTTTCTTTCTGATATTATGTTCTCAATTCTTATATCTTTCACATAACATTCATTGTGTCCTTTTATCTTACGATTCTTATGCATTCCCATATATGATTCTGATTACTTTATTGCTTTGGTATTGCTATCCTATTACACATTTGCTTTAACCATAGTTTTGTTGACCCCCACGGGTCAGACTATTAGTGTCCCATGAGGACAAGACAGATCTGGAGAACACAACTAGGTTCAGGTTGCAGCAAGGTTTGAAGGTACAATAGATTTGTGATATAGTTTGAGATGCTATGCTACATGTTTCACGATTAAAGGTATGATTTCTATGTGTTTGTTTGAGGCTTGATTCATGTACGATATGGAATATGCTTAAGGAATATCTTGGAGGACTCTTGGGCATAGGGCTGCTATGGTTCATGTGATATATGCTTGAGACATATTCTTGGTATTTGGTCTATGGATGTTATGGTTCTTTGTTAAAGTCACACCTTTGTGATATTGTCTTGAGGCACATTCTTGTATTTCATTGATGATATGGTATATATACATGGTACATGATTATCTATTCATCATTGATGTTATGGTATATGCATTTGATATATATTATGGTACATGATTGATGCATGTAATACTACATTTGTTGGTACACAATTGATGCATTGTATGATATAGGTTTTTGTACAACATATCTTGATGATCAATTACAGGTTGATGGTATAGTGATAGTTACAGGTTCATGGTATAGGGATAGTTAGTGGTTGATGGTATAGTGATAGTGATAGTTTTAATACTGTGACATGTTTGATATAGTGATAGGTTGACATGTTACAGGTTGATGTGACAATCGTAGTGGGAATGACAATGGAAGTAATTATGGTAGTGACAATTTGGTCTACAATTATATTTCAAGGTGGAAGGACGGGGCAAGGAAAGGGGGTTGTATCGTCCTTTCGGTTGGAGTCGGAGAACATAGGAAGTTGGAGCTTGCTTCAAGTTGGAGCCTTAGAATCAGGGGGTTGTAGCCTCCTTCTGGTTGGAGCCATAAAATGCAGGGAGTTGTAGTTTCCTTCAATTTGGAGCCTGTAAATAGGGGGTCGTAGACTCCATCCATTTATTGCTGGAGAATTGGGAAGTTGGTGCCTCCAATGAATGTATTCTTTTGATATATTAGAAAATAATTCCATGGTTTTCTCCCATTTGGGTTTTCACATAAATTTTAGTGTAATGTGTTTCTATGGATGTCTATGATGCTCTGTTGATTTATAATTCTCATGATATATTGATGATGATGAAATTTTTTCCAATACTAAGAGGGGGGTGAATCAATATTACTTCTTTTTGAATATTTTTAATAATAATTAATTATTAATAACAATAATTGATCAACAAAAATGTATTTAAAACAAAAATTAAATATAATAAAAAGTACAAGTTACAATGTGTAAGAGACACCAATATCTCTTCTTTTGAGCACCAACTCTAAGAGACACCAATCGCCTATTTAGAGAACCAAATTTAGGAAGCACCAACTCCCTTGTTTTCGAGCACCAACTCCCTTGTTTTCAAGAACAAACTTGAGGAAGCACCAACTCCCTTGTTTTCAAGAACCAACTTGAGGAAGCACCAACTCCCTTGTTTTCAGGCTTTGAGATGTAGAGGACTCCAATCCTCCCTTGCTACTCCCTTCCACCCTCACTTCATGTGAATGTTTCACGTTCTTCCTTGGACTTTGTCTGTGTTTTATATTCTGAATTAGACCACATAGACATTTTATTTCCACCACAATTTATGGTTTATATAGTATTTAAATTGGTATAAGATTGAACCAATGTGTCTTTTGACAATGAACCATTGCACCTCTTCATTTAATTTTAACAATAATGATGACATTTAGTATTTGATTTTAACTTAAAATATTTAAAATTCTTTGTAAGTTAGTTATCCCTTTGTTGGCCCTTGACCAAGTTTTGGAGAACCTTGGTCATGTTTGACCATTTTTGGGAATTCGACAGGCTGGTTGGAGGCAGAGCGTAAGTCGAAGCAGAGATCGCGAGATCTCGACCCCTTTTTAGGGTAGTTTTGGGATTAGGGTTTACGTAATGGGTTTGGGATGTCGGTTCATGGGTTTACCCATGTTTAGGCCCATTTTGTAATGTATAAATAGAAATCTAAGCAATGTAAGAAGAAAGAGGAGACCTAGTAGAATCAGCTTAGTGCAGATCTATAGGTTTAGTGCATACTATGTGTTAAGACTTGCAGAGATAATTGCAAGTGATTGTAAGAAGCTTGTGTGCATATTATGTAAGAAGACTTTGTGCTGTGACCTAGCTCGGGGAAGGAGGATCTAGCGAGGTGCGCGCAGATCTCCTGTCTTATGCGGAGTGGGTTTTTTGGGCTCTATGCCTGTAGAAGATTGATAGAAGTTAATAAAGAAGAGAAGAGTTGGTGGACCTATACCACACTGGGCTGAGCCATGTATATCCTGTGATATGGTTTCTTTGTGCATTATGGTTTTTATATTATTCATATGACCTAAGCTTAGTGCAGTAATGAATGTTTAGATGAATTTGGTATGATAGATTAATTGCTTAGTGATGTGAATGAATGCTAGATCTGGTATCTTTCCATATGCTAAGTTCTTATATGTGTTAGATCTGGTTGAATATTGCGTTTTTATGTAATTAGGGATTGGATATGCGATGTGGATAAGGGTTAAATACTGATGAATACTAACTTCTAAGTACTTTGTTAGAGTGGTGTAATCACAGATCTGTGTCCCAGCTAGGTTGCAGACATTTGAGTCCTGCAACCACCCCTGCCTCTACCTTGGGTGAGACTTCATCTTCTTCACAGGTGTTGCCGAAAGGGCTGGTAGTTAGGGTTTTTTTGGTTTGTTGTTGAAGCATTGAACCCTGGGTCTACCCCACTGCCAACAAATGGTTCTATTGCCGGGACATGAAACTATGATTGTTGGGAATTGAAGAAAAGAAAGATTTGTGCATAGATCTGCTAGTTTATTGTGCAATATTCTACTTGACTTGCGAAGCTCTGTGCTAAGAATATAAGTCTGATCTAAATAAAAGAGGTAAGATCTTGAATCTTTGTGCTCTGAGAAAGGTAAGTTAAGAGAAATTTTTTGTTTCAAAAGAATCAATCTAGGTATGTTTGATAAATTTTGTCCTAGTCTGAAAACTAGGGTACAACTAGAAGAAAGAATATTTGATATGAATAGATCTGATAGAAATAATGAAAGGTATGTTATCCCTATGTATAGAAAGAATGTTTGGACTAACAAATGGATGCATGATCCTAGAATTAATTTTTTGCAGGTTAGTTACTGTGATCCCATTGCGTAGTACAAGAAAGGTTGGGGATTGTTTAAAAGAAAGAGAGGATTAACTCTTTGCTATAGTTGTAGAAGACTGAGGCATCTTGCTAAGGAATGCCCTGGTAGAGGTCCTAGTTTTCTTTGATGTAAAGCCATGGATCATGAATTTTTGGATTTCCCTATAATGATTGAAAAAGTTGAAAAGATGAATATGAGACAAGAAAACTATGAGACAAGCCAAGAAACTAAGGATATGATAGAACCCTAGAAAGAATTAGAGACTGTATTACTACAGATGAAAGAAACTCTGAATGATCACAACGATATCAACTTATCAGAGGTCTTAAAAGAGAAAGAGTACATAGAAACAAAAATAGGAGACTTCGACATAGACTATGTCCTAGATGAGGAAACACAGGTGAATATCATGACAGAAAGAACTTGGGAAATTTTGGGAAAGACTGCCATGGTTCCTTCATTAGGAGGAATAGGATTCTTTAGAGGAAAGATGATAACCCTATGTGGAAGACTTATCCAGACATCTATGAGTGCTCATGGCACTTCAACAGAAGAAGAATTTGAGATCGTTAAATTTGTTGAGAACAACGCCCCATTTTCTATCTTGCTAGGAAAAACATGGATTGAGAAAGATCAGAAATGAAGGAAACAAAAAGAGGATGATCTAGAATAGAAAAATAAAGAACTAAGATATTTCATGGCTAGGAGAATAACACACTTACTGGAAGAACAAGAGAACCGGTCGAAGCTACTAAGGACCAAATAAATGGATGTCGAAGTTGAAAGGACACGGGAAGACTGGAGACAGTTGTCTGTATGGAGAGTAGAGAGCCTACCCGAGAAAGAGAAGAAGTATTACCCTTGAAACCTATGAAATACCCTCCATAGTGTGAAGTTATCATGCTAAGAGGAGATAATAACGATAATCAAAAGAGGAAACCAGTGATTCAGATCACGGGAAAGAAGGCCAGAAGGCTTGGTTTTAGAAAAATTGTAAGAAGTTCCAGGGAATACTTCAAAGAAGGAAGGTTTCCAGAACTTGAACTTTGCCGGAATATCAATACAGCACATATTGACACTTCACCATGATGGAACAATATGACCGTTGGAGGCATTGACCGTTAGAACAATGCTCCAGAACAACTGGAAACACAGTTATTGTCGGAACATTCTCCCTTGGACCGTTGGGACCATGATATAACATATGGAACTGCATTAATTGAGGTGTTCCTTCCTGTTGGAAGAGTCCATTATGATAACATGTATTTATTCCGTTGAGCATTGAACCAAGAACACTTTTTCCAATTTTGATCATCCAAGCCCACAGAGAACTAGTTGATTTCGCGCAGTGATCATTGAGACCTCGCCATCCATTCTGTTACATTGAGTATTGTTCACCGACTTGATATATTATATCTCGAGTGTGCATTTCGAACAAAATTAGCGCAATAGAAAAATCCATCAAAGAGATTCTAATAGACCTCATGGCCGAGAAGGTGATGTCCGCAAGCATCCAAGGCTCATGGACGAGAGGAGTGCAAGCCTCCCCATTGGCTTCTCGCAGATGTAGACCATCCCGAGCTACGACCGAGAAAATAACCAAGCATCGTGATGAATTGGTGAATGTGAAGCTAATACCATCCACCCTGCCCAACTATATCCCACCTCTGGCCAGTGTGGTGAGTCGTGACAGTGTCCCGAGGGAGTTTGACTACACAGTCGTCACTGCGTACCTCCTGAAGGGAATACAAGCAGTCAGACCACAGTTGGAGAGAATTCCAACCTTGAAGATCAGTGAGTATAACCTAGGAGACCGCAAGAGATATGGCATGCTCACACCTCACAAATATTTGACCAATACCAAAGGGAAGAAGTTGAAGATCATCCCCCAGCTGTGGACTATGGACATTGATAGGTCCACTATCTTGAACATGATGAAGATACCACACTTCGGAAGACATCATGAGGTTAATGCATGCATTAAGATCCTATTTCCATGTTTCCATGGTGGTTATCTATGGTTGGACAAGAATATCACCTTTGATCCAACGCTGATCCATAGGATTACTAGATTAAGCATGCAAGGACCAGATCTGCAATACTTTTATCCAGGGAAGGCTGCAGATTGCGTCCTGGCATATAAGATTAAAAACACTTATGGCAATGTTGAGAAGGGGAAGGGAGGCTACAAGGTAGCCTCCATATAGAATGGAGAAGTGTGCCTATCCTTCCAGTTGATCACTGATAAGATAGTAAGGAAGAACATACCCACACAGGTCACGGGGTTCATTGTTGACCTCACAGGAAAATGCGTGGAAGGATTACAAATGAACTGAGTGAGTTACCTCGTCAACCAGTCAGAACAAGACTGTTGTGAAGCTCAGGATCAGGGCTATGAGTTCCATTTTAGCTAGCTGTTGATCCTCATCACATTCATTGCTTGGGAGATGCTGGAAGGAGAGACCTTCCCTGACATTGAGTCATTCAAGCCACTAGATGTGAAGTTTACTATGCTCTGGTATTCGAGCGATATGGGGAAACAATGGTAGTCGAACGTGGTGTTCCATACCTACTACCTACAATTAAAGAGGGCTATTGAGTCTTTCCCTCGTATGACGCCGAACACCCTGGATAGGTTCATAAAATTTGCAAAGTTCCACGCAGATAGGCATTTTATATATATCACTGCACGCAAAGACGAACATAAAGAAGAGATTAAGTCCTATTACAAGATCACCGAGGAGGACATGGAGGAAATCACCAAGGAGTGGCCTGAAGAACTCCTAGTGCCAGTCAACCATGCAGAACTATCCGACATCGACCTCATTGGAAGTCTGGTGGTTACTCGTGAAGAGTATGATGCACCCAATAGTAGTTGGAAGAAAAAGAAGGAAGATGTACAAGAAATATGCAGCGCATAAGAAGAAAATGCATCAGATTCACCTAGCAGAGGAGGAGATGATGAAGTGGACAAAGAAGAGAAAGAAGGGGAATAATACAAGAAGAAGCAGGGTGAAGTAACACCACCACATAATCCCCCTGATGACATAGAGACATCTAGGAAAAGAAAGGTTTCCCCAACGAAACCTACATCGCGGAAGAAGTCTAAAGATAGTAAGACAAAGCTGCAGACTGTACTCACGGTCGATGAATTCGAATTCATTATCGTAGCTGTATCATATGCCTCAGAAGATATTTTGCAGAGAAATGAAGAAAAACAAGAAACCATGTATGAAAGAATTGAAGCATAAGTGAGAGGGGTACAATAAGCCCTTCATTCTAGCCGCACAATGTCCATTGTGCCCCCTCCATCAGAAGAAACGACGTTGGGAGATGAGCTTGCCCAACTCCACAGAATAGTTGATGCAACTGAAGCTTGCCTTTGTTGCATGGAGGAAGAAAAAGAACAGGTCACAATGACCATGAAGTAAGGAAAAGAGGAATTCATAGAGCAACGCTGAGTTTCAAAACAAGAGAAGGACAACCTCCAAATCAAGTTGAAAGAGGATAAAGTGCAGATCCAGAAATAGAAAGAAGAAATGCTCATAGAGTAGGTTGAATTTAAAGAAGTAGTCAACAGAGCACTTCGCTCTGTGACAGGATTGGAACACATAGAATAATACCCAGTGGAGAGTCAAGAAGCGAAGCTTTCTACACCATCCAACAACTTCAATAGAGAGTAGCAGAATTGGAGTTACAAGTAGTAACAAGAACTCTGCAGGAAGTGTGAGACCAACGAGAAGAAACCGCCTGAAGCACAGTCTAAAGAATCAAGGCATTAGCCTTGGAATGTAAACAACTTAGCAATCGAAGTGAGCATAATTATGAGTACCTTACTGAGGACCCTGAAATAAAGACACTGGAGTCACAACTCCAGGAAGGAAAGCAACAAGCAACAATAATACAAGCGTAGTTGAAGCCCTTGTCAGCAGTCGAGAAGATGAAAAGATCCTAAGAATAGCGCACGACTCAGAAATAGGTCTATGCCATAGAGCAAAGCTATGGAAGTGACTCAGAAGCTCCAACCAGTCCAGGATGCATCTTGCCTACTTTTTTAGGATATTGAAGGACGGGGAGAAGAACTAGAACAAGTAGTCACTGCAGTCGAAAAATGCTTGGAAGGACCTGTGACTGAGGCAGTTATTCAGGATTTTGCCGAGCAGGAGGCCTTGGCGAAGCAACAGGTCGAAGCAGCTTGAGCCAAGCTCGAGGTGTTTGAGGCATAGTTACCTAGAGAATAGTTACTCAGGATGAGTCATAGGTGAGTGTTGGGGTCCTGTTGGCCCTTGACCAAGTTTTGGAGAACCTTAGTCATGTTTGACCATTTTTGGGACTTCGACAGGTTGGTCAAAGGTGGAGAACAAGTCTAAGTGGAAATCGTGAGATATCGACCCCTTTTTAGGGAAGTTTTGGGATTAGGGTTTATGTAATGGGTATGGGGTGTCAGCCCATGGGTTTACCCATGTTTAGACCCATTTTGTAATGTATAAATAGAAATCTAGGTAATGTAATAAGAAAGAGGAGACCTACAAGAATCAACTTAGTGCGGATATAAATGCTTAGTTCATAATATGTGTTAAGACTTGTAGAGCTAAGTGCAAGTGATTGGAATAAGCTTGTGTGCAGATTGTGTAAGAAGACCATGTTGTGACCTAACTTAGGGAAGGAGGATCTGGTGAGGTGCATGCAGATATCCTGTCCTATGCAGAGTGGGGATTTTGGGCTTTATGCTTGTAGAAGATTGACATAATATAATAAAGAAGATAAGAGTTGGTGGACGTAGCCCCACACTAGGGTGAACCACTTATATCTTGTGTTATGGTTGCTTTGTGAATTATTGTTGTTATATTGTTCATATGATTTAAGCTTAGTGCAGTAATGAATGTTTAGATGAATCTAATATGATAGATTAATTTCTTAGTGATGTAAATGAATGCTAGATCTGATATCTTTTCATATGCTAAGTGCTTAGATGTGTTAGATATGGTTGAATACTTTGTTGTTCTGTAAGTAGGGCTTGGATCTACGATGTGAATAAGGGTTAAATATTGATGAATACTAACTGCTATGTACTTTTTTAGAGTGGTGTAATCACAGATATGTGCCCCAACTAGGTTGCATACATTTGATTCCTGCAACCACCCCTACCTCTACCTCGGGTGAGACTTCATCTGCTTTGCAGGTGTTGCCAAAAGGGCCGGTAGTTAGGTTTCTGTTGGTGTGCTATTGAAGCATTGAACCTTGGGTCTGCCCCTGTGCCAACACCCTTCATGTGCAAACAATCTTGTAGCAACAATGGAATGGTTGGGTGCCAATCTTATCAAATTACTCCACAGGCCCTTTAAACGGTTACATAAATTGAATTCTACAAAGGTGCTTTCTTCAACCCACTTCTCCAAATGAACATAGGCTAAAAACTATGGGCTTATCCACTTAAGTGCTACTCCTAGTGCCTCTCTTTCTCCCTTATTATTCCACACATGTACTCATTCAAAAATTTCCATGAGATTATTTACTTCTAGGACCTTGGTGGTCCTTATAAACTCCTTTGCCTTATCATGCGACCGATGTTTCAACTAACTCCTCCGGACTTCGACAATGAGGCTATTATCCCTTTACAATCCTTGAATTCTTCCAAAGTAGTACCTCCTGAAGTGGTTAGCTCTCACTTTTAACTGAAAACTATCGGTGCATTGGGACACACCTCATCTGTTGATCACAATGATTGATCGAAGAATCTAAATCTTTCGACTTCCATATCCTATTCTACCACTAGAAGATCCAATGTCTAGCATAATTCCTAAAATATCCAGATCAATAGTCTAGATTTCTTTCATTTATCACGCTTCCCTTTGATCCACACTTAACTCACCTTCAACTTGTGGCATGCGGTTTCTCCTATAACATAGATCTATCATCCCAATGGATGGTCATCAATAATTTCGGGATTCTGGGATTCTGGGATTTTTATATGTTTGTAGTTTACAATATTCCAAATTCCTAAAGGTTGACCTACCGAAATGGTCATAAAGTGATTCTAACTTCTTAATGTTAGTTGACAACTCTTAATTATGCTATCCTTACACTAGCTTAATCCAATGACTGATATATCAACCAATCTACCTATAATATCAGACGATTGCTGGGATTTGACGATTTCGTGATCCCTACAGTTCCTAACCTTTCAAATTCCTGAAGGATTTCCTTCCGAAATGACTACTTACCATTGGTTGACGCTTCCATTTTCCTTATCCTTCCATTGGCTTTATTAGATGGTTCTGATCAGTTTAACAATTGATATTGATGGCTTGCGTGATTTTGACAATTTCATCTTAGGAATTTCTTGGATGAATTAAA